>JADDOH010024876.1:0-131468 GCA_016648135.1 Agrypnia vestita
TATGAAATTGGCGTTTAGTATGGGAGGAACATAAAGCCGATTTTTTTTTATTATAATATATTTATTTAATCAAAGTATGTACCATGGCTATCTATGCACTTTTGCCATCTCATAGGTAGTTCATCGATCCCTTTACTAAAAAAACCATTCGGACGGGAATCAATAAAATCTTTGAAGGCGGTTTGGACTGCCCCATCGGAGTTGAATTTTTTCCTTTGCAAGAAGTTATCCAAATTTTGAAAAAAATGGTAATCTGTTGGGGCAAGGTCCGGAGAGTACGGTGGATGTCTTAGACTTTCCAATTGAAGCTCCTCTAATTTGGTAGCCGTTGTTGTGCAGTGTGTGGTCTAGCGTTATCATGAAGCAGCAGTGGCCTAGAGCGATTAACCAGCCTCGGTTGTTTAGCAGCTAGCTTTTCCATCATGGTTTGCAGTTGCTGACAATAGACATCTGCCGTAATCGTCTGGCCAGATTTAAGAAAACTGTAGTGAACGACACCAGCACTAGTCCACCAAACGCTCACAAGTAACTTTTTTGGAGTCACTTTTCGCTTGGGGCATGGTTTGGCTGGTTCGGCAGGGTTCAGCCATTGCGATGAGCGCTTCCGATTATCGTACAGGATCCACTTTTCATCACAGGTAATGATTCGATTTAAAATCCCTTCATTATTGTGCCGGTTGAGTAATGCAACGCAGCAGTCAACGCGAGTTTGTTGATTTGCTTCACTCAATTCGTGAGGTACCCACCTTTCAAGCTTTTTCACCTTACCAATTTGCTTCAAGTGGATTAAAACAGTTTTATCACTAACACCGCAGCCTACAGCTAACTCGGATGTGGTTTGCGATGGATCCGCTTCCACAATAGCCTTCAATTCTTCATTATCAACGTTGGTCTCCGGCCGTCCACGGGGCTTGTTCTGCAGGTCGAAATTTCCAGAACGAAAACGTTGGAACCAAAAACGCACTGTGTTTTCTTTTGCGGCACCGTCGCCATACACATCATTAATCCTTCGAGCCTTTTCTGCAGTACTGGTGCCACGGTGGAACTCGTACTCGTAAAGAACGCGATATTTCAAGTTTTTCATTTTGTAAACTGAGTGACGCAAAGAAAAAAACAATTGAGGAAAAAACAAATGAATTATAATTTTCAAAACACAAATACATGAGTAAATAGTTGTATAAATTTGGATTTGGAATTCCTAACCAAAGAGAAGATATTTGAGATCAAATTTGCCAGTACGGCAAAACGTCAATTTCATATGTAAGGACCTAATATAAGTCGAATGAACCGACTTTTGTTTTTCTTCTTGCATGAAACTCTATGAATTTGAATAGATTTTAATTATGTGTACATATAAAGAATATATTTATGAACATTCAAGAAAAGTTTCATAAAAATCTATTCAGTACATCCGGAGATAAAAATTAAATTAGTATGCATTGTATTAAGTTCCGCTATATTTGGAATATATCACAGTGTGCGTCGTCTGTCTCCATAGCACAACTTCATTTGTTCCCGTTTGTTTACGGGCGCAGTGGTTTTGTTTTGTTTACGTTAACGTAAACAAAACTGCGACGGTTGCGGCTGCCGGATGGTTGCCGTCATACTATTGCGGATGAAATATTGGTAGACATTTTTTATTGTTGATAGGAATTAGTGCGAGATGTATAAATGTACATTCATTTTTTATATTCAACCACTGTCTGAGGTTAGCACCTCTTAACCTACACGTCTGCTACTTTCATTCATCTGAGAGTTGTTTACAAATGTTTTCTTACGCATGCATCATAAGACTTCTCCTTTAGCTATGTAGTCAACCCAGGAGATCTTAATCATACATCTGTATATTCAAATGCTTTTGGCCTTTTAATAGTGGTTTATTTTAATGTTCAGACCTTGATACCACAGAGCAGTACGGGTATAGAGTAGCACAGCTCCAACGGAAGCCAACAAAAGTGAAGATAAATTTAAAGAGATTTATCACAGAAGTAATTCGATTTTAGTCAACTTACATATGTTGCCACTTTAGGTGTCTCCTTCGCGATCACCGTGTTGTACAATTAGCCTTGCGTAAGTTCGCATCTTTACTTTTTACATCTTGAGTACACACCTTAAATTAGCAGCCTGGACATGTGCCAAGACGGCTGTCGTAGATATCTTTGTACACATCCATACCCAGGAATGTCTTTCACTGTAATTTCTTCAGATATGACTTCTTAACATAATATTGAGAGCGGGAAAAGTAATACCCGTTCGCTCGACTAGTATCTTGGCGCGGGACGAGTGTTACTACTTAATATATCTGAGCAAAAATATACGGGGATGTGTAAAAATATATATTTCTGCCGCTAGTTTATCCAATATATAAATTTTAGTATATTTATGACAATGTAGAAAGGTAAAAAAAACTTTCATAATGTTTAAGGAATCGAGGAACACGAGTTGTAATATGATGTTTTAAGAGTTCAGTAGTAGGTACTATAACTATTGTTTTTCAATGTATGCATATCTAGCGAAGACGCCTAAGGATATTTAATTGAAAAATATTCAGCGGTTTTTCAGATATGGCGAAGACAAGAAAAAATAATTTTTTTGCGAATCCCTGGTATTCTATTCGCTATACCCGAACATCCAAACTAACATTTAACATATTGTCGTTGGACGTGGCTTCGGGAGGCAAATGAAAACATGGGAAATTAATTAACGATTTATTGATTTTTATAATCAATTCACAAAGCACGAATAAAATTCGAATACTTATCTCGAATTCACACTATTTCGCAATTTATCACTCGTCTATGAACACTTATTATTATTACTTACTTTAGAGAAAACTCCGATCCAACTTTCGCACGTTAAGTTACTTCGCTTAATTTCCTGTCAAGATAAACATAATCTGTCGCGGTGCTGGTTCCGCCTTTTATACGAAACACGTTTTTCGAACCTCCAAGATTATTGCATAAAGTGTTTTCGCGAATGTTCCTGTCGCTTCCAGACGGTTGCGGATGTTTCTCGAATGTTATAGATAATTCTAGTGTTTTAGGATGTTCTAGAGGGTTTCAAAGTGTTATCGTCTTCGAGGTATTACGAAGGATCGCGACAGTGCGCGAGTCATTTCGTTACAATATTTTAAAGACAACTTTGTTGATGTCCGCAGCCCCCGCTCTTCCCTCAGCCAGCTACGGCCCCCCCAGCGCGCCCTACCAGCAGAGCCAGAACCACATCGGGCAGTACGAGGCGCCCACCGCCCCGTCCGCCCAGGCCTACTACGGACCCCCGCCGCAGCACAACGCCATCTACGGGCCTCCCAGCAAGTACTCGGCTCCCCTAGAAGGTAAAAAATACGAATTCAATGCAAAAACATACAACTTTTACCGTCGCTGTTGGATTTATTAAAGTACTCACCCTGTATTCGAAAGTTTGTCCAACGGAGGTTAAGCGTTAAATTATGTAGCCAAATAAAAATCAACAACAAACAAAACAACCTGTTTATAAATTCTCAAATTTTCAGGAAGGAGGAAAAAGCTTTTATCAATACTTTGGATTTATTTTTAACCAACTGAAATAATATAATTTTAATACCCCGGTAATTCGTAATTCAAAATAATTTTTAGCCCCCTGCGCTATAAATTTATAACTACATTTTAGTTCGGATAATTAAAAATTTTTTTGAAATTTGACGAAATAAAAAATATATATTTCGATTTTTTCGCGAGTTAGAATAATAAATATGTCAATATCGGGTAGATAATTTAGTTATAGAAATAATCTTTGTGTTAGAATAATAAATATCGCGTTTTTGAAACGATTTCTTAAAAAATTACAAATAGATAACAGACATTTTTCACAAAATTTTGGCGAATTTCGCAATCGCATTGCGTTTTTTTCTGCACCTTGAATTTCGAATTAACATTGTTAAACGTATTTCGAAATGTTTTTTCTTGGGTCCCTTAAATTTTTAATTAACGTGATTCTACGATATATGAATGGCATTTTCTCTGTACAATAGAATCGCTTTTCTTTTTAACCTCAAACTCGTGAGTTTTGTTTTAGATTATTTCACTTCATAAATGAAGAAAAAATATTTCTTGTGTGAATAAAACCGTTTATCCTGAATACTTAAATATACATAAGCAATTTTTTAAAATGCATTTTTCGTAGATTTTTATGTTATTGAGCCATCGAATCGTAAGAATTTTTACGAATTTATTTCTGTGAGTGCTTAGGTTATTCAGTGAATTGAAATTAAATATTTCTAATTGAAAATTTTAAAAAGTTCAACTGATAATTATGTCATAAATCAATGGATGCTTGAAGATAAGTGCAATGGCAGCATGCACTTCAATTAAATTACGCTTGATTACCTTTAGAATGTTAATCGATTCCGCAATCGATTGCCTTCGTTTGTGAAATGTGGTGTAAATAAAGATTATATCAATACCGTCATATCTCAAAAATTAATTTACGACAAATGGGAGTTAAGATAAGTTTGCATAATTATTTAGGATGAACGGTTCTATTCGTAACACAAAAACACTTTTCCCAAGAACTCTTGTGGAAGTAAAATAACCTAAAATATATAGGTACATCATAAAATATGTATATCAAAAATATTGCCACTTATAATATGTATTGAAAAATTCGGTTTTCTTTATGTTTAATCTCTAAAATAACTTTTTTGTGTTAGTGAACGTGACACGACAAAAAGTCCACAGACATTTGGTTCAATGACAAAAGCTCCACAATAAAAGCCAACACGACAATAGATAGACATACATACAGTTCAACGACTAAAGATCCACAACAATGACCAACGAGACAAAAAATCCACGCGACATTACATCCAAGGATTATTTCAACCAAATTTCCTTTTTTTTTATGAAAGAGCTTTAAATACATTAAATAGGTATATTCTGTCACAAATAAATAAGAAAAAATAGTATTAAAACAAGAAATACATATTAGGTTGGGCCGGTGTAGGTATGGATTAGGTAAGATTAGATTGGGTTAGGCTAAACAATGGTGCATTATGTGCCTTCAGCATGTTTAATAAAAAGACAAAGACTGCACTTTTACTTAACATACCCAATATTTTTATCCATTAGGGTGGATAGGCTACCTTTTTAAGAATTTGCGAAAAAGTAAATTCGATGATTTGGTCACCGTTCATTTATTTATTTTTAATTTCTTTCATAAAAAAATTTTGAAATTTCGTCATTGGATCTAATGTCAAATGAATATTTTGTCGCGGGGGCTTTTTTGAGAGGATTTTTTGTTCCATGTTCCTTTTGTCTTGGGCCTATTGTTATTTTACCAACATTTTACGACCTTTAAACATGAAACCATTACCAAGCCATGGATGCATCCCCTTACCCTGATGGAGTACAACCACCCGCATTGTGGATCAGGATTCCAAATCCTTTTTAAGCATTTCCAAGCATCATTCCTCGCATTTTCTCCAGTACATGGATACCTACTATATTTCCAAAATTACCCTTCCCGTTAGTCCATTTAATTTTCTCAGTTCTACTGCAACTGCCCGCCTGTCTCGTCTGTTATCTGCTTTCACCGAGAACATCCGTTTTGACAATCTCTCTTCCGACAACCTTTACACACGTCCAAGCCACTTTATCTTAGTCCCCTCATCCAATATCAACTCTATTATATTTCTACTCTAAACAGTAGGTACATTAATTGAAGTCTACCAATTAGACATGCAGTTTATAAACACGTTTTGTGGTCCAACATTAACACGTTAATAAACTCAATCAGAAATTTAATTTCACCCGCCTAGACTTTGAACTGGACCGGTTTAATCATTTACATACAAATTTACATTTAAACTCATCACCTCAACAGTAAAAGTCAAAATGACTTTCGTTTTTATGGAAATAACTAATCTGATGGCAATACTTGCAAGTTGAAATCGTGATTATGTAAATGCAATCCACGTGAATATATCCTAATTTTTGTAATTAAAACGTACCACAAAAAACAAAAATAAATTAAAAACGCGGTACTATTTGAAAACTATATCAAAATGATGTGTCTATTCCCTCTTATCCCTTTTTTCTGAAACTTAAACCGACACTGTACTTTTGAATTTGATGAAAAATTATATTAATAATTAGAAATCTACATGAAATATAGGTATCTTACAATATCTTTATATTACTTTCAAAGATTAATTTTAAAAAGTTCACAAAAAAATATTGATATCTGTGTCTGTAGAAAATTATAAAATGATACACATTTGCATCAATAAATTCGTATAATTTTTTTAAAATTAAAAAATATTAAAAACACATCAGAATATCTTTTATTTTTAAGAGTATTGGATATCTGGGTCGATAAATCGTTTATGGTTGAATTTGTTTGAACCTACTAATTAGCTTGCTTAAAGAGTAAAGATTTCTTCTGTCGCCGTGTGAATAGTCAAGACCAGTGTTTCTTAACCGTGTTGAAAAAAATCACCCTATTTACAACAGTAAAATAATCCATCGCCCCCCCCCGACTACAAAAAAAAATATTTACATTTTTCCTACTACACATAAAAAGTATAAGAAATACAAATAAAACACGTGGTGGTTTTTATTATTTTTATTTCACACGAAATCCCAATTATAATAATTTCTTTGTCCGTCCGTCCGTCCGTCGTAACATGTTTATATTCTTCTCGTTTTCTTTGATTCATCTTTTTATAATATATACTATAAATAAATATTTATTCCTTAAGAACCAACATTTAAATGCTGTCATTTTTGATGGGTTACAGTAGTTTTTATTAAAAGTGTCAAAAAGGTAATGAGATCCTTGAGCCTCATGTGATTGCGCAATCAATCGGTTAAAGTTTAATTAATGCAGTGTAGGCTCCAATTAAGCATACTTTATTTTTCTATATCGTCACAAAGCCCACTCGAACTCCTAAAGCACCCTCTAAATGCTAAAAATGTATAAACGCCCCGCCAGACCTTTAATTTAAAATGCCCACAAAAAGCGCTGGCGCGCCGTAGTGCCCCGGGTAAGAATCACTGGTCTAGACCGATCATAATCATAAAATCTAGCCTTATGAATACATCTTCGTCGAAAAAAACCATTTAACTTTACCCATCCGCAAAGCGTTATTCATATCTCCAACAAAACGAATAAATTTTCATCGATCCCGTATCCGGATAGAAAACAAAAGTAGTTTGGTAACTTTACGGTACGCGTGACGCAACATTTCTCGCAAGAATGAGTGGAGACTTTCTAGGTCATGGAATTGTCTGCCACTAGCAGGGGAACAGTACGGGTATTGGACATGTTTTAACATTTCTTTGAATTTCAAAAATAAAATGGTTATATTACTTAAGTATATATATACTATAATACATTTCAGTTTTAAAAAACTTTACATGTAGATTATTATTGACAATAATAGTCACCTACGAGATATATGTAAAGGCATATTATATATATACGGTATAAGAAAACTAGTCCACAACACTTTACAGATAGATTTATGCTTTCATTATGAGCCGAAAATAGTCAAGCAACCGTGAATAGTTATGGAGATATGCAGGGTTTTAATCATTTTATTTAACTTGTATTGAAACGAATGAATTTTTCGTGAGCCTTTTAAGTTACTGTAATGATGGTCGTTCGTTTTATTAAAATAAGTCATTATCAATAAGAAATATTGACAAAAAAAAAATGATTTGATGTCGCATAACTCCATAACTATTGATATGGTTGCTTGAACATTTTAGGCTCATAATCAATGCAGGAATCCACCTGTAAAATATTTTGTACTAGCATAGTTCCCGGAATAGCATCCGGGAATATTATTCTCATCATGTCCGTCTCAGAAATTTGGAATGTTCAGAAACTGCTCAGTATAATTCTGTGATTTTTAATCGGTTTTTAAGCACTATTATCATTATTTTTTTAATATAAATAATAATCATATTGTTTTTTATATATATTTTCAAAATCGACCAAAACATTTTATATTATCTATCAAAAATTAGATTCTATCTTTTATGTTTGTGCATAGAAAATGAAAACGGATTAAAATCCGTCGCGTTTCGTATAATCATTATCGAAAAAGTTTCAACAAATCATTAACAATTTACCTACATCTTAAAATATTATATAACTTTATTATTTTATCACCGATATATGTTTTTTAAGAACAATTTTTTTTCTATTATATGAATCGATTATATTTCAAATATATCGCAGAAATTTTTACTAACTATAACCTGTTAATTTCAGACGTATACGGAAGCAACTTAAGTTATTCATTTACAGTTATTATTTAATATACATAGATAAAATAGAAAGTTTTACTAAAAAAAACATATCAGGCGTCACGCAAAAATGTACAGCTTTTCTTGATTCACGCATGATGGGGTAAACATATTTTTATATAAGTTGATTATTTATAGATTAACAAAGTTCATAATTGGTTACTATACCCTACCTTGAACTTCATCTTGCGCACTTTGTCAAGCGTCACTCTGTTCTGAGCAGTGACAGCTGATCAAGGCTTGTCCTACCAGTGAATGAAAAAAAATGCGAAGTATTTTTTGTATGCATGACTGCATCAGATATCAGATTGGTATATTATCAACACGCAATGCAACGATATATTACGTTTTTTTACTGTGACATTAACAGCGTATTGAATTCTTTATTTGCTGGTTGGATTATTTGAATCACTCTCATTTTTTTTTTCCGAATATAATATTTTACTGATTTAAATACTATTTTTTTAAACATTTATATTGTTGGATACACTACTATGCCTCAGATTTGGCTTTTAAATTACGAAGGCTCATACAAGAATAATGAAATTTCCGTTCACTTTTATGTGTTATGACCATCGAAGGAGAAAGTTATTTTAAAATTTGTTGGTTTTGGGCGAAAGGTCGTAAAAAGACTGCATATATTCAGAATTTTACTACAACTCTTAATTTTTTTAAATATTTGAGAATAATTATAAACTAAACTAAACTATTCGCTTAAACTATTCACTTAAATCGAGATTTTATAACATATATTAAATGAAAATTCTCTTCACATTCCATAGTAACAGGAGCAAGATTGACAAGTGACTTTTATTTAAAAAATAGAGTATCACAATACACATTTCTCTGTGTAACAATGTCCGTCACTGAAGCTACCAGATGTCAAAAATAATAATGAAATATAAAAAGCAAAAAAAATGCATAATTCTCTATGTAACCGTCCGTCACTAACTCTACCAGATGACGCAAATAATAATGGGGTATAAAATAATAACGAGGTATAAAAAGCAAAAAAAGATAGATGGTACTGCTCTCTTCAGTCTAAACTCCCAGCTAAAGTAGACATACAGTAAAATTGCATTATTTTCACAGTTTGTAGCCACTTACAATTTTAATTTTTCTTGCCAACACCAGCATAATTATTTTTAGTTGTAATTTATGTTAAAATCATTGATTATAGCAGGTGTTCACAGCTAACATTGTGCTTGATTGCCAAGTATTAATATATAAAACTCATACATCAGCACTACTTCTAAAATTGACAATATTTTATACTTTAGAACTATATTGACACTGATATTGACAACATTTGATATTTTACAGCTCATATATATTCTTCGTGACTTGACGTGACATCAATACTTTTATCTGTGATGTTATAACCTTCTTCATTCAGGACACGGCAAGTACCAATCAGCTCCTCTGGCCGGAGTCTTCTTGCTGAAGCCTTTCGACGCAAATTACGATAGCCACTCGGCCCCCACCGGACCGCCAGCGTCCTTCGTCAGCAGCGCCATGCACGCCCTAAAGGGCATTTTGGGAACATCAACGAGCCATGCCTCCCAGGTCCATTCTTCCGCTCCATCCGCACACGACAGTGCTCCTCCATCATCCGCAACTGGTCCTTCGGGTCCTTCACACCACACAGATCCCCTATTCCATCCACCTCCACCTCTTCCATCGTACGCCAATTCCTACAACTCCTTCACTAGTCACGATGTACCACCATTCAAACCTATGGATATTCCTACTGGAAGCGGGAGCGATCACGTCGGAAGCCCTGTAAATTCTTACGGATTGCCAATCTCTCATGATTCGTCCGCGCATACGAAATTGCAATCCATGGTAGATAGCCTATTAGGGGAATATCCTCTTAGTGGTACATCCTTCAAATCCTACGCTCCTTCCTACAGTGACACTCAAACTAGTCACTCTTCGCCTGTTTATACTTGGAAGAAACATGGACTAAGTCCGGTGAAATTGAGCAAAGTCACAGCCAATTTGGATAAGATCAAATTAGACCGATCGGACAGAATGAGACCAGCCCTGGATCCCTTGGGTCTATACGAACAAATGGCACTAGCGAAAGAGGAAGCTGTACAAGAACAAGAAATCAAAGAAGATGGCGACGAAAAGAAGGATAATTCTGTTACTACAGAAAACACAAGAGAGCCAGAAGAACCCTTGATTAGAGAAAGCGCAGCAGTTACATCTATAGAAAAGGCTATATCATACGAATTGAGGGGAAACAAAATCGTTAGACTAACAGACAAAACCACTGACGTTTGACTGACCGACTGACCATTAGATACAAGGTAACCAAATGAAAGCATCGCCATAATGGAGAACTCTTCTATAACCAACTTCTTCATTGACTATACTTACGCTTTTTCTAAATTCTTTTACTATGCTTAGTACTAATGGTGTTCTTGTAAATAATAATGTTCTTCTTCACGATTTTCTTTAAAAAGCATAACTTATGCAGTATAAGTACAAATTATGTATGAAATACACACACGTATATGACTGTATACCTCTTATCTATATCTACATCTAAATTTTCATAATGAATTCTTCAGCATCCCCTGTTATGGTAATTGTTTAATACTAAATATCTCATTTTTCATCTTTAAAATCATTACATTATATATGTTAAATTACTATTTTTGTTAATTTTTTTCAGTAATTTCTGCCACATCTACATGCCACATAGAAAATAATCTTCTTATCAGAATTTTCTTTCGAAATATTTTCTTTTTCATATCAAAATTGCAGAATCATATTTTTTATCTTGTTTTTGTTTTGATTCAAATAACCATAATTTTTTTTCTTACTCAATGTTTTTCATGTCGTAATTGATTCTGTTTTATTTTCAGGCAATTATGCGAACTTCGTTTCGTTGTGGTAAATTTCGAGCATCGGTGCAGTAAAGAAACAAGACGATGCAACGAAAGAACACTCAACCAAGATTATCAAATAGTGAATAATCACTTAAGTATAAATGTGTTTTCTATATTTTACAAACTTAGATTTAACGTATTTATAAAATGTATATAATATTATGTAGGATTTGTTGTTTTGTATAATATTTTTTTATAATATCAGTGATTAAAAATATTTTATGAAATAGCCGTAGTTATGAAAAAAAATCTTGTCACCTTTAAATATTGTCAATAATTATTTATAACCTAATTTTAATTTGTTTTCTTTGACAACAAAATTTTTTGTGATATGCCTATGCTTTGTCAGCTATGTAGTTTATTCATATTTATTCGTTAGACAAGTATATTTGACGTCTATGTATATATATATATATGTATGTATGTATATATATTTGGAAAAAATATATTACTTAATAAAAAAAATTATGGAATACTCAATTTACAGTCAATTGATTTTTTAAATATTAAAAAAATATATTCAGCATGAATTACGTAAAAACGAAATTTTCTATTATATTTTCTCCAAATGATTTTTCATTATTATTAAAAATAATATTTTCAACGAATTTTGCTCAACTATGATATTAATGATTAGGTACTTTTAAAAATAGTAGGAAATATTTTTAAAAACACTTGAATTTTGGGACTTAAAAATTATCTACAATACACATTATCAAAGTTGTAAATAGTTGATGTGATTTTTATTTAATAATGATTGCAGTATTTTTTTTTATAATTTTCCAGTTTTAGCCCAGAAATTAAGAATATTGAATTAATAATTCATACAAGTTAGAGAACAAATTATGCATATAAGGAAGGGATATTTTTTATTATTTATCCTCATTACTTATATATTTCTTCTTTAAAATAAGTTATCATATTATTTGTACATTTTTTTAAATAAACTTGTCCTTCTTTATTACTGTTTATATTTAATTGAGAAAAATATATTCCTTCTATGCCTACATCAGTAAATTGTTATAGATGCATTACTTACGTGAATTTTTTAGCTGTGCATACTTATTTGTATTTGTAGTCGTAGGTAATGAAAGTTGAGAAGGGAGAAAGTCCAGAGAACTCGTTTCCTCTCGAAGTTTTAAGCGAGAGCGCACACGTACGCCACAAAGATATTGCAGCCACAAACTGCAAAAACCGCAGACGCATTCCTGTCAACGCGTACCAAAATTGCACAATACTTATGATTTAAGATAATACTTATTGTAGTTTTTTAAAATATACACACGGCATTACGCATTTATTGTTTCTTTAATAAATGCAAAATGATTTTGTGTTGACATTTTTAATATAATTAATAAGAATATACTCTAATTTGTTGAAATACCAACAAATATTTAAAATAATTCAATAATAATATTATAAATAATTGATAAAAATTAAGAATAATTTAATTTAATTAAAGCAACAACTATTCCGAATTTACTAATCATCCATTAGGAACAAATCATTTTGTTGATGTTAATAAGGATATAAATAATACAGAATTACAGTTCAATAAATTAAAAAATTTGAAAATAAGAAAGAGAGTCAATAGTAAATTAAATATTACATGTAAATAAACAGGTCTTTTCGCAAATAGTTTCTTTATAAATTTGTTTTCACATTAGTACTTAATTAGTTGTTATCTCCCGCGTATTACATATTATTTTGGTAATGTCTATACTTCGATTATTAATTTTTGTGTAAGTTGTATCCCGATGAAGAGGCATTCGTCCCGAAACATGTTGGTATTTCAACAAATTAATGGTGTATACAAAGTATATTATAATTAATTATATTAATATTTATTGTGTTTACAATGCTTTAGTAAAACGATTAGTGATGGTTTTGCACTTCTGACTGCTCCCAGTCCATCCCGGTAAAGTCAACTTCATCATCCATCGACGTTTAATCTTCCTCCGCATGAAATGAGTTGAAAATGAAAACCGTAAAATGAGCTCTTCATGATGAAATGTCATTTTACAATATAATTTATATTTCTTTAACGACTTCTGTAGAGTAAATTTAAATTCATATTTTGAATAAATATTATTTTTTATTGAAAATTTACAATTACACAAAACGAGAGCAGTTGGGGTCTTAGTTTTTTTCGTAAGAGATTTCTGCTGTTTCCATAACACTAAATCTATCAATATTCTTCGTGTGAGAGTAGGTAATATCCGAGATACCTGGTGGAGCTTCTGGTAGTCCGACTAGATAATATTGTCATGTTGTTCAAACAATGGGATAAACAAATCTTCACCAGACTAGAAGACGTACTGCAAGTGATGATTTTTTTGAGATCCAGTTCAGCAACCACTCATTTCCAAATTTTGAAAGAAAGTGTTCAAACTGCGACACGATGAAATCCACCTATTATAGCGGTGAAGTGTGTGACGTGGGAAGGACCATAGTCACAGGGCCAATTTATGAATGAAAGCAAAAGCTTCCATATTGGCCCTTTACTTTCGCCATCCAAATCGGCATTAATTTAATACTAAATCGGTAAAGTCTCCAAGCCGCAGACGATTCTAAGGCATAAGTAACTAAGTAAGTAAGGCGCAGCAGAATGTCCACATAAAACTACTGTCTCTTGGGTGCAGAGGAAAGGAGAATTCAAAATTTATTGAGAAGTACATAAAATAACACCCGTTAGAGCAGTGATGGCGAATCTATATCATTAGTATGAAGGTGACAGCTAGCGTACATCAATATTGAGTTACCAAAAAACCCCTTTACAAATTCCTCATAAATACGAATTGATTTTAATTTATAAGCTCTGTGACAAAGAAGCTCCAACCTGACAAATGCCAAATGGCCGTACTAGTATAAACACTGTGGCACTGTATTCTGAAAATAGCAATATTGGGATCGTAAGATTATTATCCAAACACTCTATAGACGAGAATAAAAAAATAAATAAACGAGACATAGGTGTACGTCGGTATTTGTTTCTTTCAGTTTCTACTTGAGAGAGAGAGGGAGAAATAAATGCATGGCGGTTATCTGTCAAACTTCATAATATAAATACGAGTCCAACGCGACAGTGACAATTTTGCCATAATTTTACATCAGGACTCTATGGGAGAAGAAATTAATAAGTGCATATGAAATAATATTTTTTCTAAAATCTTTAAATACAACATTAGAACTTATTTCATGTAAATTTAGTCGAAATATGAGAATTTTGGGGTTACGTTTGCGATAGGTACTTCGGTAATCCGTTTGAAGCTCTGTCAGACTAGACCGCTTGGATAAGAAGGCAGCGGTGAAATCAATTCCTTTTCTAAAGGCATTGTAGACATCGGACACCGCAAATAAAGGTATTTACTTCGAGATAGGTTTGTGAAAATATACAAATCTCTTTTTTTGAGTACGACGAACACCGAACATCGGCGTATACCTACGTTTATTTATTTTTTCATTCTCATCTATTAAGTGTTGGGATAACAATCTTAAGATCCCAATATTGCTATTTTGGGAATATGGCCGTCTCTCTTATAGTGACCGGTGACACACAAACCATCATTTTACATATATAGGGGAGAACAGGGTAATAAAAACCACATTTGTTAACATTCTTATAATTTTTAATTAAGAACTCCTTCATTTTGTTGAAGGTTGTATTCTAGGTAGGTAAAATTGTATCATATATACAATTTTAATCACATTTATAATCCATCACAGTCATGTATGAAGGTACAATAATGATTTTACAAAAAAGTCATTCGCTCCCATTACCCGACAAATGCGGGTAATGAGAGCGAATGACTTTTTTTGAATGACGAATGACATTTAACGCTTATATGGGAAATTGGAGCCATAATATTTACTCTTTCCCGAAAATTTAACTAAAAATAATTTAAATAAAATCTTAGTTCGTAGACGTAGAACTATTTGTAAAACATATAAAAAAAAATCAACTTTGTAAACAAAACAAATCAATAAAGATGAAATTAAAGAAAAACAAAGGACCACTGTCAGAACATTCTTTATGGGCCTAGTTTCCGCAACTTCTACATCGGTATCACATCTCCCCACTTTTTCCCGTGGATAAACAGAATGCACATAAAGCTTCCTCTTCTGAATATTCTGACTCATCGTCGCAAATTGCATTTAGCCATGCTAGGCTACCATTACCCGTTAACCACCATTTTGAAAAGTAATAATATAAATATGTAATTCTACTTTCAATCACAATTTAACCAATTGGACTTGTTAGTAAATGAATCTAGGAATGTAACAAGCATAAACATAATAAAATAAGAATATAATTTCATGCTTATCTTGGCGCTCGCAATCAGCAGTTTTTTATAAGCGTGGATCGAAAAACACACAACCGTCCCTCGTGACTTAACGCATGGCACTACCGACTCGTGTTCGTCAGGTGAAGTTTCTCGATAGTTGACAGAAGCGGCCGAGTGTTTACGATGGCAAGAATGTGCCTACTTTTCGTTCAATCATCATCGCTCATACTACCCGACGACTCTCATTACCCTGTTCTCCCCTATCTGATTGTATCGATAATTGTTAACTGATTTTTTCGAGTCGACGAGCAACCATCGGTACTATAAAACGGTTATATCTCAATTACCAATCAACGATACAATCAAAAACAAATGTCAAATAACAGTATCATGTGCAACAAAAGATCGGATATTCAAGTAGATAGATGTTTCTAAGGATCGGTGAAATGAACCATCGCTAGTATCCGCTTAGTGATAAACGGTTAGTAACTTTATTTTTGTCCAATAAATTTATGTAAGACATTTTCGTTCAAAAACTTCGTCACTATTAACTAGATTTCAATGCTCTGCGGTTCAAACCCGCCGTGTGGCCCGTGCGGTGGCCATGCGGCGACGGTGTGCAATCTCGATTGTCAATGAGAATCCACACACGACACCACAACCGGACACACGTGCGGTTTCCTTGGAAAGGGGACAGGTAAATAAAAAGTTCAACAAGTTGTCTGACGCTGTGATGAAATTTTGGTGCATCAATTCAATTATCACGAAAAATCGATGTATTCGTACGTAACAACGTATGTGCAGTAAATTTGTACACATTCACAAAAATATTTATAATAAACATCATAAAAATAAAAGTGAGCGAAAAAAAATGAGATGAGTGCAGTCTTGCACATTATTTTACTACGCTATGTTCTATAGGTCAGCTAATGAACACTATCAGACAATGAATACTACTATGCCCGACCGTGCTACTTCCCATTGGATTATGACAGTGAAGAGGACCCACCGCGTACCCAGAGCCGTTTTAAGAGCAAAGCTCTCATACCGGCCCTACACTTTCGCCACCAAATAGGCATTTTTTATGCTAAATCGGTCATCCTCCCCACGCCACTTAAACCCGTATGAGTACAAGCGGCGCGGCGCGGGAATGTGTATACCTACACAAAACGGCTTCACTGTCACCTAAGTATAACGATGTGGAGGGGGAACAGTAACATATATACATGGAATGCAATGAAATTCATAAAGAAATTAATATACGCCGTAGCTCCTCGTGCCGCGAGGGTCGTCTATCGACCAGACAACAAAGGGTTTGCTCGTAAGCCGAGATCTTATGAGTCGCTCTAGAAGTTCCCGGGGCCGAGTAACCGGGTCTCCGCCATCGGCAGAATTTTCTTTGAGTTATTTTATTATCCATCTTCACTTGCTCTCGGAGCTTCTCTCTGGTGAAAAATAATCATACTTTCATTCCACTAACCCACAAATCTTCTCTGAAACCAAAAGCAGCAATAAACAAAAAAAATATTAATGCAGTCATCGAGGATTACTAATTTATAATGTACATACTTAAGTTGAGATTTTATAGGAAACATAGCCTATAAATTTATGTTGGAAAGCATAAATACATAAAATAAATAAGTACACATTAATACCAAATGTAGAATTCGGTACATTTTAGTCACTGAAGAATTCGGGGAATAAGATATTAGAGAAAACATTTTTTTATAGTTGAGTAATGGTTAATCAAAAACTCAAATAAAAAAATAAAAAGTTACAAATTAACAATTCAGTATAGTAAACTAGGCATTAAAACTACCGTATAAGTATTGTTGTATAATTGTTTAGATTCCAAGATCAACAAAGTCTAATCACTGGCGACAGTCTTAACAGTTCTAAACAGTTCCAAAGGGAACAGTACGAAACAGTCAAACAAGTATTGCACTATGCGTATTAACTAGGTATGTCTTATAAAATATTGAACATTTATATAAAACAAAAAAATACATTTTTTTTTTGCAAAAAAGCAATTTTACAAGTATAATAATCAAGATAATTATTTTTTGAATCATAAGCAGCACAGATATATTATAAATGGAATAATTTTATAAATATTCTAACAATGCTATGATTGTAGTTGAATAAGAAAACGACCTGATAAAGGTAAATTATAATTGAATAATACTACATTACATCATTGAAAAATGAAATGATTAATGGAAAATAAAAGTAATCTTAAATAAGTATTCAATGCATTTAATGAGAAATTAAATTTTTCGAAAAAACGTAGGTTTAAATGTCATACCTACCTACGTAAGTAAGTATGTATGTACGTACTACTACTAGAAGCCTAAATACGTTTTTTTATTTGATTAGTGACATCTATATTTTGAATCAATAAACAAACATCGTAGATTTGAATCATCTATTCAAAAATCAATAACATTATCCGCAAACGACATTTACCTTTGAAACAGTCTATCAATTATTCCGGTAGATGTCACTAACCATATTTAAACGACAGTCGTGTAATATAAATATACATGTTCCAGTGAATCTGAATTTCGTGTGAGTCTATATTTTCACTTGATTTTAGAAAAATTATATTCAAGGTCATTCTTATCATATCCAAGCAGATTTTCACCAATACAAATTAATACAATATTAACTGACATCATACTAGGGAAATTATATTCGTTTCCGAACTGTCAAAATTAAATTTGACAGATTGACATCCGTTTCGTAAAAATCTATGCTTTACTTGTTGAGGGCCGTAAATTTTCTGAATTTTTGTGATTTTTCTTTTTACGAAAAAACCATGAAAACATGCGTATATTAAAAAAAACACACACACATTCATATTATTTTATCGTAAGTGTCGAAATGCAATGATTTTTTTTATCATTTAAGTAAAAAAAATGATCTTTTTCAGAATTTCCATAATGTTGCCAGCGCAACATTTTCTGAAAAATAATAGTAATTTTTTATTTGTTTATTAGAGACAACACGTCTATTAATAATAATAATCTTCTTCTGTGTGGTATATTTTGTTGCACGGCACGGCACACGATGGGACATCGCACTCATAACACATAAATATGATACACTTTCACACACACACATATTTCAAATAAACGCAACAAAATTGCGTGTATTTTTGTTAATAAATCACTATTAGTATTCAATTGAATCATAAACCAACAAAAACTGACAAATATCGCAAAACATATCGTATATATTTGTATATACGTGTAAAAATAAATCGTATTTCCCGCGCACATTGCGCGTGACCTTGACGATGGAATATTTGAATTTCGATTGCATAACACGCGATCGGGGCGCCATCTATAACAATTCTATACGATTTTGACGGCAGAAAAACTTCTGTTTTGATTGTTGATTTAAAATATAATCCGTGATGATTTTGAGTTGAAAATGGAACGACAGGTCACAACAGGATTTCTCTATTGGGAAAAAATTACGTTTTTCAAATTCGATACGCGGCCGTCGATAAATAATTTATTTTGTGCCTGTCGCATATATGCGACGCGGCCCAGGGGGGGTGCTTTAACGAACTTTTATTTAAACCAACTTGAAACAACCGGGCCTTTATTTAAGTTATTGCGTGATTACTGCGTTATTCATTTCTTCTGTGCATATCCACATTATATACCGGTATACCGGATACTATTAAAATAGTTAGGTACCTACCTGTGCTAAAGTGTTGAAAGTTTCATCTGCACCAATTCTTCATTATATTATAACAAGATTCTAATGGCGCATGGACCTTGTTTTTCAAAATTAATTTTGCGTTCTGTGTCTCATTCCACACTAGTCTAGTCCAAAGTCACTACAAAGCGATAGTATTTCTAATTTTTATCCTTTGAGCGATAGCATATTCTCTATTCTGTGGCGATAGCGTTCTGTCTCTCGAACTGTCACACTTCTGGACTCTGGGCTTTGATATTCAATGATTAGTATTTTTTAAATTTTAATCGAGAACACTTACGATATTCTGGATCATCTTATAATTCAAAAGACAGTTGATTAAACTCATCAAATGATTGGGTACTTATATTTTTAGGTTATAATTTTTGTCATTAACGAATAAATAAACTAAGAATAAATTCATTTAAGCGTCGTAATGTATATTTTCAAGCACATATTTTCTTTTTAGGGACAAAGTAGAGAGCCACTTTGTTACAAATGAAACATATAACAGAGTTCACGTTGTTTCTAATTATTCTCAAAAATAACAACCAGTAGGTACCTAGGTACATGAACCTCTCAAGTTTCAGCTTCATTACTGAAACTGATCTAAAACCCAATCTAACTTCCGTAGTCTGCAGGAAAATTACTCGAGGCGAGGCAAAAAAACAAAAGTCATGTCAAACTAATTTAATTACATATTATTTTGTGGTTATTAATTATTTATTCTAAAGATTCTTGGAATGTGCAATTATTGACCATTTTGTTTTTATTTTATTCTTAAATTACTTGAGGATATTCCTATCAATACTAGGTACTTTTTTGAAGAAAACAAAAAGACACATAACAAAAAGTGATAATAGATCTTTATCACAGTGTATAAGTGAACGAGAATCAAACAGAATATCCACATATCGAATTAAATCATTTACCTATGAAATTTAATCTGGATTTTGCAATCCCACAGGGGAATATTATCAGATCCATCTTATTTTTAATTTATGTAAACCAAGTGTTTAAATTACGTGAGAAAAAGATAGCATTTGCTGATGACATTGCAATAATTCTTTAGAACAAAACATGCAATGATATTACTATTGCAGCTAATCACAAGATAAATGCTAGGTAATTTTACGATCATAATCTTTTCGGCGAAGAAAGGATTAATGAAATGGCAGGCCGAGAGGGGATCTTTCTCTTCAAAGCTGGTTGTATCAGCTTAGACGACGAGTCAGAAATGGGTACAATTTCCGATTTTGATAATCAGGCCCTTCTGGCGGCTGTGGAAGAGGACACTCGTCGCCCGCGGAATAGACAATTTTCCAAGCAAAAGAATAATAGTTGCGCGTAATATGTTTTGTGTTTATTTTCGTTTTTGGTTATGTCACATCATAATTTACAAAACGAGGGACACTTATGGATCAATCAATTCAATCTATGACGAATGAGTATTTTATTAGTTGTTTCCGGAAGAGCGCTAAGAGATAGTGGTCCATCGTGATATCATGCGACTACTTACTACGATGCCATGGTCAGTGCCGATCTGTACACGAAACGACACCCAAGATGTAGGTTTATGGAGCAACGACATGGATGCGGCTTCTGTAGGTCTCTCTGTAAGGGTTTTTATATGTATCGGTATGCAAACCTATTTCATCCTAGTAGTACCTATAGGTCTTTTCATATAAGCTTGAAGTTGAGTTAAGGGGCGTATCCGTAAAAAGAATATGAAAAGACCTGTAGGTTCCTATCAATGAATCCATCGTCAATTATACGAATAATAATTAATTACTGAGTCTGTAGCTAGGTACCTACCTACCTAATGTGAAAAACTGAATTTATTTTATGAAAACAGTTTGATTTGATTATTTAAAAAGTATACTTACTCATTCAGGGACAAGTTTATAGAACTTTGTAATATACCTAGGTACCTACATATGAAAATAAATAAAAAAACACTTGTTTATTTAGTTCTACTTATTAATTTTGGCTGATTGATAATGCCGTCATAAGGCGAAACGTATCTCACAAAAATCAAATAAGCTGAACTAAAAAACAGATGTATATTTACTTTCATATTGAAGGTCCCTACGTATAGGATATTTTCCGCCTACAAAAGCAGATAAAATCCAGACTGCTGTCCAGAAACACCAAGATATTAGTGTACAAAACGTTTATTAGGCCAGTGCTCACGTACGCAGCTGAGACGTGGATACTAAGAGGGATGAGCTAGCACTGGATGTTTTTGAAAGGAAAATTTTGAGGCGTATCTTCGGACCGGTTCTAGAAAATGGACTTTGGCGCTGACGTTACAACAATGAGCTCTTCACTCTGCTTAAGGAACTAAACGTCACAAAATTTATAAAACTGGGAAGACTTCGGTGGCTGCGTCATGTGGAGAGAATGACCGCGCATCAAGCACCAAAGTCCCTGCTGAACTCAAGGCCGATAGGGCGAAGGAGCTTAGGAAGGCCAAAATTAAGATGGAGAGACAATGTCCTCAAAGAGATTTCTGCCTTGAAGCTTCTGAACTGAAAGAGCTGGCACTAAACCGAGATGAGTGGAGGAAGACTCTTGAGGAAGCCAAGACTCACGAGGGGTTGTAGAGCCAAAAGTGTTGATGATGATTAAAGTTGGTATGTTTATTTCAAATCAACTCCTTATTTCAAAAAGCACAAATAATTTATTTGAAATAAGGAGTATAATTATGCTATGTTTATTATTATTTCAAATATCAAAGACTGAATGATTAATATACATTATAAAAATAAAGACTGACTTGATATTGATTGTTTTTTTCCAAGAAAACGTCACCTTATATGGATGTTTCGGTTTCGGTTTCGGCCGAATCTGAGATAGAAGCCAAAATTCGGTTTGGGTTTCAGCTTTAGCCGTAAAAACTAGTTTAGGTCGGACACTAGTAAGAACCCGATCAGTTTTTTATAAAGCCTCTGTTTAACCCAATCACCGGACTTCGCAAACGAGAAATATTTTCTATGTAGTACATAGAACATATTTCTCCGACGTTATAAATAGTAGATGCGTTATACGCACTGGCTATTTAGGTTGCTATTTTAAAAAAAGAAATTTTCGCGTAAACGTTAAACACAAAGAACAATAAAACCATTTTAAACTAATAGAAAAAATCTGTAACAATAACAAAGTTGTGAATCTACTCAGGAAAGTAATGTTGATTTGAAGACAATATGAATGGCGACGGTGTAACGTCACTAAATTAATCCATCAAAATACAAACACTTTCATTTTGGTTTAAATCATACGCCCAGCAGCAGCAATGATCGAACCGCAAGAACCCCCGTTAGCACCATAATCACGACAGCGTCAACTGGAAAGTTGTCAGATATAATGCGTTATTAAATTGGAGCAGATGGAATATTAGGAGTCACTGTTGGAACATGTCATTAAGTGAAAACATCGGTAAAAAGTGGTCCGTGTTATTCGCTTTCAAATAATATTACCAGCCACAGCTGGGCCCTAAAGGGACTTAGATAATTGTGTCAGTGATTTTTAGCCTAATCAGTAATAACCACAAAAACATTTCCAAAATACAAATTATTCACGACAGTAACACGAATTAAGATTAATGGACTTTGTTACTCACAGGTATTTTTTACATAAGTCATTAAGGCCCCTGCACATTTTCAATTTTATTGATCTGAAATCAGATGGCTCAATATTTCCGTATAAACTCTGCTTCCAATGTAAGGATGTTCTCCCACCGCGCTGTACTCAGCCGTAGGAGCAAATTTTGTCAAACGCCTGTAATAAAGATTTCGCGGGTATTCTGATTATGTTATGTAAAAAATTTCAAGAATAAACTAAAGAAGAAGAGGAGATTATGGTCCAGGAAATGCTTATAAAGCGGTCCACACATGATCGTGGTAACTTGTTTCGAGAACTCGTTGGAAATCTGCAGATTACCGAAATTTCTTGGGGATGAATCGCGAGATATTCAATCAGCCGTTGGACACATCAGTCGACACGAAGTGGTCGCACCACTAATACACGTAAAAGAAAAATACACAAATAGGTCAGCTATTTTGCCAAGCGAAATAGCAATTCAAAACTGCAATTTCACTAGAAACAGACGAGAAACAAATACCTCCCTTCTCCAATAATTAGAACAGCACACTCTTTCTTAATATGGGTGAATTAGAATTATTTTATTCATTAAATACATTTAATTGAAATAGAAATTTATACCATAAATTGAATGATTTCCATTATTTTTAATTTGGAAAAGTCAAAATTTTTTACCACAAGACACATTTCGTTATTAATAAATATTTAAAATAAAAATTTATTTAGTATGCACTAATTTAACTTATTTTATACTTCACTTAAAAACGCTGAAAAAAATATTTTTGCCAGAAAATAAGAGCCGAAACAAATCAATTTATGCAAATTATGCATTCAAATTGATTTTCTATGTGAATTTCGTTAAATTCTACGCAAATGGTCATACAATTTATTTTGTTTCTCGGTAGAGCTCCCTTTTGCAATAAAACAGCAATATCTTTTTTCTAAAGTAAAACATTTCAAAGTTTAAACCATTTTAAAAACAACACTAAATAAATGGCATATAATATGGTCTGTCATGAGTCAGACCTTCAAGGGACGGCATTGGATTTTGGAACACTCTGTTATCTGTATACAATACATAAGAAGACTCCCTACAACAAAGTATGAAGGAACTATTGGTTGGTTATCTCTAATGATATATGCACTTGAATTTTCTAAGGAAAATTGTATATTTTCACTTCTTCAGTTGCGAAGGTTAATCGGTTTCTAACATGAATGAAAACTTTGACGCGACATCAAATTACTTTCAGAGATTAGCGTAAAGGTTTGGCTTATATACACCATTTAATTCATAAAGGCGTACATATCGTTTAATTGAATGACTCAACATAAATCCTTTATTATATTTACGGGTTAGTCTATGCGAATTTCAAAATCAAGCTCTTAGAGCAAGCTTAGCAAGTATAGGTACCAGTGAAGAGATAAATTGCTACTCTCGACCAGCTGATATGAGTGGGATTGGTATTCGATGGTATCAGTGATTGAAAACTACTAATTCAGTTCTGTATATATTTGCAATAATTATGATACCTTGGTGTGGAAATTCTAGTGAAATAGATAAATGTCAGAAAGAAAACTAATTCAAAAAAAAAATATATTATTTGTTTTAATCTACTTATGTTCGTTAATTACACCTACATGTTTCGGAAAAACCTTTCCATCAATAAGAGTAAACAAAATATTATTAATAATCAATTAAATTTAACTACTAGTCCAATTCTAAAAAAATTTCCAATAATTTTGTGTAATTAAGAACATCATCAATAATATTTAAAATATTTTTTTAAATAATTTAGAAAACCGAAAAAAAAACACATCTTTCATTTTTATATTCTGATATTTATAAAACACCCTGACGATGGAATGGTTTTTCCGAAACATATAGGTGTAATTAATTAATATAAGTAGATAATATTTTTTTAATGTCTATTCACAAAGTTGGGGATACATGCAGAATGTGGCGTTGGAAATTGTATGAAATATTAATAAGTTTTTTGGTATAATTGAGTGTCCTGATTCCAATAATGTCATAAAATAATGTCGCACTCTAATGTTTATTTATATTAAATGAGTAATTCCAATTTAAAAATCGCAATTATTACCTAAGTAGGTTTGACAGCTCAACCATTTTATCTATAGGATACGCGAGTATCCGGCAGGGAAAAGGCCAATTTTTTGTTTAAATAAAGGCACTCGAGACACTTCAAATGAAACCTTGTACAAAAAATTTGCGAGTTCTTATTAAGCGACCCATTCACTATACTACATGACAGTTCACCGATCAGAATAGTGAAAGGTCCACTTTATATTTTTTTATCTATGATTATATCTTGATATGTGTAATAATTCAAAGGAAAAGGCTGACCTGTCAAACCTACTAAGTTAAGAATTGTGATTTTTAAATTGGAATTACTCGTTTAATATAAATATATATAAGAGTGCGACATTATTTTATGACATTATTCTAATCAGGACACTCAATTATACCAAAAAAACTTGTTAATATGTTATACAACTCCCAACGCCACATTCTGCATTCCACCCAAATATGGATCATAATGTAGAGAGTGAGTGCAAGAATCCTGGCTGTCGAGATTTGTCTTCTAAAGAGGGTAGCGGGAGTCGAACTGGCACATAGTGACAAACATGTACACACCCGGCACATGCGGGGTATAAATGCAAGGCAGCAGTATCAAACACAATATGAATGCAAGATCGAAGACTATTAATTTATAATGTACTGAATTCGAGATTTTGTAGAGAACATGATTTTGGAAGGGTAGAATAATACATAAGTTCAGTATATTTTAATTAGAAATCTTCGGTAACTGCGTTCAAAACATTTTTCAATTTTTTGGATACTGCTGCCTTTGATTTTATACGCCACATTTATAGAAATTAAAAATAAGGTGTTTTAAACGTGTTCTAAAAATGTCCGAATCTTCTTCGCAATCCAGGACGACCGGTGTCCTGGGACCCAGATCAAGCTGGGAGAAAAAAGCGTGCGAAGATATAACTGGAACAAGGGGATGATGATGAATTACTAAAATATTTTTATTATTGATATTTGGGACATTCTTAGTCTCAAAGCATGGAGAAATAATTTCGTCAGTAAAATAATTTTGCACATGCAGGACCACTTTATAGGCATGTTTGAATCACGTTTTCCCATCGTGTAAATAACAAAACATAAAATCGGACTGTAAAATATAACTAATATGTATATTTTGGCAAATTTACTATATTTTCAGATAAGAATCAAATCACGATTTTTTATTATAGGTACTCGATCACTGCAGGTGATTTTTACTTAAAAATCTTATAATAATAATTAACTAAAAAGTTATCGATTCACAGATCGCGATTTTAAATTCTTCACTAGTATATACTGAAACGCCAAGACCTAAGGTTACACATGTACTGAAAAATATTAACAAAAATTTTAATTTAGTATTTCAATATTCTTACTTTTACAAAATTAACCTGTTATATCTTGACCTCAGAATGTCCCCCCTTGCAACATTCCCCATGTTCTCAAAATCCTAACACAAAATAGATAGAATGAACTTATTTACATGTTCTATGATAAATAAATATCATTAGGCACAGCGAAAATGTCGACTTTTGACTTGATATTTGGACACTTTGAAAGAATAAATTAGTAGATGTGTGTGAAAGAAACTACAACTTTTGAATAATATTGAACGTATTTTATAAAATAGTTAGTAATAAAGTTACAACGGTGGTTTTCGAGCACTTTGCAGGTTCGCTTCCGACCCGCTCGACCAAGTGCTTCGTTTTCCTCAAATAGTATAGTTTAATTGTGTTGGCTAATGTACGAGGTGACATATAATATGGCGCCTTTGTATCTTCAAGAGCTCTGCATCCCAGTCGACTTAAAAAGTAGACGCCAAACTCTGAGTTCAGCCACTACTTAAGCTGCAGAAAAGCTTGCAGAACCCATCATCCAATGCCAGAAAACTTAGTTTAGTGAACGGGCATTTGCGGTGGCAGGCTCAAAGGCGTGGAACCTTCGTGAAACTCTCTTCCCTCCGTAGTGCATCAGAATCAGTGCTCAAAAACAGAACGGTGTGTCAGAAACAGTGTTTAAAAAAAACTCAAAACGCATTGAATCCAAACTTTTTGTTAAATTATTTCCATTAAATTAAATACTAGTGATTACTAATAAATTACACAACGTTTGTGTAAAGCGCCCTTGAGGTGATTTTTTTATGAAAATGGCGCTTTAGAAATTATCAATTTTTATTATTAGTAAGTGCGAGCGCGAGAGCTTGTCTTTTCGCTCATCGTTCCTCATACACACTGATGACATTTGTACACCTCAATGTAAAAAATTACATTACATACAATCTTTTTTATACTATCGACGTATTTAATACATAAATGAATTCACTTTTAACAGTATGCGTTGTACAATGATCAAGATCTTTCTTCAGTGGTTAAACATTGTAGAAGAGAAATGCTTCGTTTTTATTTAGAAGCAGGTAATTAAAGTTTAAAAAAGATTTTTGATTGTAGGATTTGATGTAATATATACTGGAGAGTAGGTATACATATATCTATTTCAATCAAATATGATGGTTAAAGTCTTAACAGTTAAATACGTTGTCATAGATCGCTATTCTGATCGATCTCAGATTATTGTTTTTTTCTTCGTAATTTTCTGAGAGAATTGTACAACTATAGGTAAGCAACGCTTAGGTTATGTTTAATCTTGATGCTCTTATCTATTGAAATGTCATGATTTAAACTTGTAGTGTTGAACATATTTTCTCACAATTGATTTCACTTCAAATTCTCACCAAACTTATTAAAGTAGCGTAATTGTCGGAATAAATAAATTTGAAAAGGAAGTGAGTAATTTTGAGTACAGTTATTTTGCTGTCACGCTTAATTTTCTTAAAGTCTTCTTTGGGAACGTGAGAACTACGCGATTTTCGTGAAATGCACACATTTGAATATATACAAACTTATATTATTCTACAAATTGCTAGCGGTTCGTGTCCGGTGTTGCCCGGGATTAAGATAAACTATCCTAATGTCTGTTTGTCCGTAACTCGCTGGAATTAGGCTGAAATTACAACGACAATACTGATAATGACTAGCCGCTTATGAGGCCTGGGCGCCCGAGTGTGATACGTCAATCAGCGCGCGGCTCATGTTACATCTTAATAATTATTACGTTCGTTACTAATAATTATAATCTTTAAATAAAATAACTTTTTGTTTAACACCACTTTATTGAGTTTAAACTAGTTCCGACTCACAACTGAGTCTTCATCAGGGTTCAGATATTTACTAAATAAAAACAGAATTACGAACAATTAAGAAAGCATTAAGGGAAGAAAGATACAGAACGTCAACTGTGGTGGGGGTTGGGTGAAAGAGAGTGGGTATGGGTAGGTGTAGTTAATTGGAAGGGGAATATATCTAGAATTGAACTACGCGATAAATCTAGTTGCTTATTAAGTAAATATTTTTTATTTGTTTTTAAAGATTTTTTTATTTCTAAAGCTCCTAAATTATTGAGACGAATACCTATGTCATTTCTATGAAGTACATCTACACCCAAAGATTGGACAAATGCGTGTTTTTTTTCTATTAAATGAATTGCTAATTCTGAATAGCCTACACTATTTAAACATCTTTTATGTTCAATGACTCTTGTATTTATATTTCTAGTTGTTTTTCCTATGTAAAATGCAGGGCTTAGTTTATGTTCTAAAGAACATAAACTAAGCTAGGATTTATAAACTCAGGTGCAACGATTGCCCGATCATGACACATGGAATTGAAATAGGGGCCGACACCACGAGAAAGAAAAACCTCTTAATAATCATCGAAATGAAAACTCTCCGACCCATCAAAGGAGTAACCATCATAGACAGAGTACGAAACTCCGAAATTCGGAAGATCTGCAATGTCGAGGATATCGTTCGATGGGGAAGAAATAGAAGGAGATACTGGAGAGACCACGTGGGCAGAGCGGATTCGACAAGAGTGGTAAGAATAACGAAGACCGCAATACCTGCATGCAGCAGATCTCCAGGAAGACCACTAAAACGATGGAGGGACAGCTGGTCATACATCTTCCATGAGCAGGAGCCGAGACACAACAGGACACAGTCCTAACACAAGCAGAAGAAGAAGAAAAATTGAAAGCACATTATCTTGTAATTAATTAATTCATCGTATATGTATACAGGTAAATAGTGCCCATCTCGATAAAGATTCCGTGGTAATTCTAGTAGTAAGTGTGCAAGGAATAAAAAAATGAAGTCATCGCCATCGGTCCTAAAGGATTTCTCCCGGTGTCCCGGCGGGCCCGTCTGCCCCCTAGCAGGACTTAATATTTTTAATCCTATATAGGGAGGTAAAATTTGCGCACCTCAGTGCCAATTATTTCAGAGAACACATGCATATGTGTGCGCGTGTGTGTGAGAGCTATAAGTAGGAAGCGATGCAGTTCATCCGACCGACTTAAGCCATAACGGTCCCCCGCCTGCAGCGGCGTCCGCTCGCTGCACGCCGCCTACAGGTTATTCCACTCGAACTAGCTGTATGTAAATGATAAACAACACACTACGCACTCAAACATGCTCGTATCGGGAGAAACGCAAATAACGTTCCAATGTCGCATAAACATTAACGCAATCGTGCAATTTGGCGTCCGAATTACAAAAAATTAATCTTAAGTTATTTCTCCAGCATCAGGAGACAAGAAGGTGAAATACACAGAATAATCGGGGATGTTCGCGTTACATAGAGTTAGAATCAAGACAAAAATGTTTTTTTTTTTAATTTATTTATTAGAGTATTACACGGGCACAAACCCTGTAAAAGTACATAATACAAATCAACAAAAGTCACGGGAAAAAGAAAATAGAAATAAAAAAACGTTGGTTATACAGAAAAATAGAAAGGTGTTGTGTAAATCTGTAAATTTGTAAAGCACATAGAAGAATATAATAAGATAGTGGATCCCAATAATCATTATGGTGTAAAATATTGATAAACTTAATAAAATAAAAATAAAAATATACGCATGAAAAGCGTCTTTGAATAATAAATGAGTTGAAAATGCAAATGGTGACGCTGCATTTTAATGTTATGAAGCCCCTTAGACAATTGTGAATTTACTTCGATGGTACCTGTTATCCATGTATGTATCCACCGTTTCATCAATCATGGTAAAAAAAAACCTCATAATTCAGACATCGTTATTAGAAATAAAGTAAACCTAATATAATTGTACGAAGAAAAATTTCAAATAATGAACATTTGTAATGACAAACTGTAATGAAATGAAAATGTAATGAAAAAAATCATTTGAATATATCTATATTTGACAGATAAGCATCTTCATTTTAAGATAATATTTGGTCATATTACACCTTAATAAACGAGTATACGGTCATATAGAGAGAGGAAGATCAAGAATCCAGGCCGCAAAAATGAAATATCGTATATGATTAGCAGAAATACATTAATTTATTGAATGAGAAGTACCGCTTCAAAGTTTTAAATATTAATTTTTCGATTTCTTCGGCAGTGTTAGATTCATCAATGATGAAAATTCTACAATAATGTCAATTATGCGTGCATTTTTTTCTATTCAAATCAACAATTGTTGTTCTAAAGTATATGTATTACAGGTGCAACACAAAATAACCGTGTTTTCTCAATATCTCCAATACTGCTAGAAATTTAGACACGCCTCTCAATACACAAAAGAAAAATATCATACGTGGAGTATAAAAACAAAGGCAGCATATCCAAAAAAATAAATGCAGTCATTGAGGATTATTAATTTTGAATGTACTGAATTCGATAGCCTCTAATTTATAAGAAACATGTATTTGGAAGGGATAGATACATAATATCTATAATTCAGTAGATTCCAAATTAGTAATCCTCGGTGACTGCTCAAAATGTTTTATTTTCAATTTTTTTAATATTACTCTCTTTGTTTTTATACCCTACATATGATTGATGCCTTATAATATAAAAATGACGTATGATACCCAACTAAAAATATGATAAATTCATGTTGGTTGTTATGAATTAACATCGCGGAACATTTATTATTTAAAAAATCCATATATACGAATATGCGGCAACAAATAAATAAGTAAAAAAATTCAACGAAAAAAGGAAATGACCAATGGTAATGACATGTAAATATGTCTATTATGATTCCATGCAAAAAAAAACATTCTTCAAAATTTATTGAAAATCGCTCACGTTATTTAATGAACAAGAATAAAGGTACCTATATTACAACAGGAGTAATCACGTTTCTCCCGCTACTGCCGGTAATATAGGCGCTACCAGCATGAACAAATTGTGTGTTTGGTCATACAAAGAAAAATAACTTTCTTTGCACATTTTGTGGTCAAAGAATTACATTGGTTCTGAGAGACTCTTGTCGTTCGGACTTAATTGACCGCCAACAAACAGAGTGATCACAAAGTCCACAGGAAGAATACATAAAATAATATTTGAGTACATTTTTACGTCGCGTTATATTTTAACGTCCTTTAAGAAAACCGACGGATAAAAATGAAGTTAAGGCTTTCATTTTGTAATCAAATTGAAAATGAAAGTGATACATTAAATCGTAATGATGTGTCAATTTTCTTTGATATGTAATTTAAGTATGTACCTAGATATGTACATACTTCATTTATATATTTTTGTTCCAAGGGTATTTTATTTTTTTTATTTATTTATATTTATTTATACAGTAGATACATAGATAGATATATTTTTCGAATTTAAAAATGATTGACTTCGATTAAACAGTCAACAATTTCAATATATTTTTTCAATTCATATTAGTATAAATTGAAAGGTGCGCATACTTTTTATTTGCCTGCCGTGAACCGAAATTTGCATACAATTTTATTACATATAAGTTTACTAACCGTATTGATTAAAATTGTAATTATAATATTAAACGGTTGGATTGGACTAAGGATCGTAGAAAAGTAACAAAAAAATTGTAATGGCCTTTGGGGATCCATTTTTATAATACATACCTACATTTGGCATTTCAGCTGTGGAACTAAGGCTTAAATCCACACTCTCGGTCCGCTCACGTTCCAGTCAAATTTTCTTCCACACTGTGCTGTGATTGGACTGGAGCTGGAGCTGGACACAGTATAAATGACTTCGTGTATGAATATTTCAAGCCTATTGTAATAGTAGAAAAAAAAGATTATAAATTATTTTTGACATCTACTGATTTCATATTTAAATTCCCTTCCCAATGGCGGGAAGGATATTCCTGAACCAGCTCAGTTGGAAACATTGCTCAATCTTCAGGGTAGTTCTGGTTCACGAGTGTGTTTGGTGGGTGTCGGGAAGTAAATGAAAGAAAAGTGTTGAGTACCATATTATATTAGAACAAGTTTTTGTAAATGGTACAGTTGTAAATACAATAAAAATGACACTACATTTTCTCATCAACAGTTGTAAATATAAGAAAAATGGCACAACATTTTCTCATCAATACTTAAAATCCTAGTGGGTTGCAACCGCTTTAAAAATTTAGTAACCTATAGTTAATCTGCTTAAAATTAATTTACAATTAAATTCTTAACAATTGTTTTACTTCAATGTAAAGGTAAAGACAGAACGCAGGACACTAGAGGGAGTCAGATGTGAAGTTCACAGAGATTAACTACTTTTCACCTGTTATTTGGGGGGATGGCCACTCTTTGAATTTGCACATAAAAAGGGGTGATAACACGAGAAACAATGGTTTATTTTCTCCTACTTGACTTGGAGAGGGCCGCCCTTAGCCAAGGTCGGCGTTGGCCGGCTGGTTTTCGGGAGACTCGTCAGGAACAGCTGTATTTATTGTACGATTGTACATTGACATCGATCTTATAGTACAAATTCGTTGTTATGCGTTGGAAAACTTTTACAAATTCACTGGTTGGCGACGCCTTTCATTAATTATGATAAACAACTGTATTTATTGAACGATTATACATGGACATCGATCTTATAGTACAAATTCGTTGTTAACCGTTGGAAGATCTTTACAAATTCACTCATTTATTAAATAAAATCACAACATCGGCATAAAAAAACACTATTTCCGTGATTATTTTAACCTTTCAATCTGCGGCGACGGCGGCCATTTAAAACTTGTACGATTTCGCCGGCTATAGGTACGCAATAAATGCTGGAACCATCCACACAACACGGAAGCTTACTTGCCGCGAGACATTTTACACATTCGTACACATAATATCAATAACTATGCAAATCCTGCGGATATTTCCGGAATATTTACACACCAAACCCCGAGCGGCCTGGCGTAAAATGGCGGAAACTTCCAAACCATTTTCAAAGATAAAATATCAAAAGATCTATGACACTATGAATGAATTAAATGTCATTCTCAAGTGATTTTTCACTTTTTATATTCTTATTCGCCATTATGGTTGACAGGCTAGTTAGGTTAATATATATTTGAGAAATTATACCGTTCATAATTTTTTCTGTATTAACTGAATAAAATATTATTATATATTTTTATTATTCATAAAAAAAACATACCTTTAAAATTAAGCTTCCTAAAATATATACTTCTAAAATATTTTTACATTAGCTATTTACCTACAAATAAGTAGAGTATAAATAAGAATTACTTTTTTACATGTTTCTCTCCATATAAAATTTTGTCTATGCATAGCTATGCAATAAAAATTATAGATCCATTCCATTATGCATCTTTAGATCTAGAAAAACTTAATCCTCTTAACGGTTGCAAGTATATATGGGGCATAAAAGCAAAGGTAGCAATATCTAAAAAAGTAAAAAAATGTTTCGAATGCAGTCGCCGAGGATTACTAATTCAAAATGTACTGAATTCGGGATTTTGTATCTATCCCTTCCAAAAACGTGTTTTCTATAAATTTATGGGCTATGTTTCCTATTGTAACGCCTAAAAATAGTCCCTATCTCGCGCCATCTTTGATTCCAACCAGCGTGTAAAAGTCAAAGTCTAACTCTCAGAATGCCTCTTATTGGCCGAATTCGTTCCGCGGACAAACGTTTTTGATTGGCTCGCTTCATCAGAATAAAATAACATAAAGCGTGCTTTACACGCCCACGTGCAGAAATAATAAAGCTCGCCCGCACCTACTTATCCGGTAAATATTTAATTATAGAGTATTTAACGGGTTGTGAAGCTTCTCTTTATTATAAACTTTAGCAGATAGATATTTTCGTATAATTTTTCAGCAATGTCTATTTGAATAGGCCAATATCGTTACACTATTATGTCTCGAACTTAGTAAATTAGTAGGTAATTCTCAATGACTGCATTAATTTTTTGTTGCGTATTGCCGCCTTTGCTTTTATACCTCATATATTATGTATGTTCCTTATTAATAAATAATAATAATAATCTACTTACCATTTACTTGCGTATTCAATAGCCCATTTATATTAATTTGACTTACATTAACATCGTTTCACTGTGTTTCAAGATTCATGTACCTAGTATGAAAATACCAGAAATGGTTGCCCACCAATAGTATAAATAATACCTTTAGTATTTAAAAAAATATTAGCATTTGTAAGTGCTCCTTTCTACCATTCTTCCAATTTTCCATTTAAACAAACCGTGAAAATAGTTAGTCTAGTAAGATTTTTTAGGAAAAATTCCCATTTATCAAAATTAGTAAATTAGAAGATAAGAATTAATTCTTATTATATTATTCTAATCATATTAAACACCCTGAACATTCAATTCACCCTCGTGAATTCTGCAATATATTTTGATAACTACTGAGTGGAATTATTTCACCGGGCAAAGTAATTTTGAGAAATATTTTTATTAAATGATTAAATGTAAAATTAATCATTTAATAAAAAATTTATAAAATTAATAGAAAAGCACACATTTTTTACGAACACCTTACCTGATTCGTGTTATTTCTGATTCCGACTCGAACCCAATAAACACGTAGATACGTGTATTTTTTGCCGTTGGTCGCGAAAATTCTTTAAATGTGCATTGAGAAAATTTAATTTGAAAAATGGATATGGTGTCAGTTACCTGGCACGCACAATTCTGGTTGAAATAAAAAGTTCAATGACTACTTGTAATGTATACGAATGAGACTCAGTCAGTCAGTCAGACTGACAAACTGGTGTTTTTTTATAGACTTAAATATTTTAAAATTCTTAAAGTAACCCGTCAAAATTAACGGTAGGTACTTTTACATGTCGGTTCCTAAGGAATAAGTATTTATTTATTTATATAAAATAAAAACAAAAGAAAATGGAAAAAAGGTAAAAAAGAAAAAAAATACAATAAAAGTTACGGACATTACACGGAGTTACGACGGACGGACGGACGGACAACGAAATTATTATAATTGGGATATATAATAATGTTCCTGGTTTCTAATGTTAATTAACTCTAATGAATTAATATTTCAAACGATCGCTTCCGAAATGACGAGAAATGATTGATTAATTATAATACTGATAATGGTCCCTGTTAAATCTCTGTTAAAAATATATCTTCTCACGGGTTGTACACAAAAATACAAATAGACAAAGATTTAATGCCTACATAAATGGAAGACATTGAAGAAATGTAAACGAAGATAAATGCATACATATGCACAACAACATGTCTAATTGCAGTATTTAGCAACGTGATTACGACCAAAAATAACAAGAATAATTAATCGTATATATATACAGGATAAAATAAATTTTAATAAAAGCGTTGCAAAATTTATATAGCTACGCTTTTTGTTTTTTTATTATCTGGATTGTCTATGTGTCATCTCTTTTGTCAAATAAAACAATTTAAAAATGGCTCCTAATTCAAATTCCCATTCAAAAATGAGATACCATATAATATATATATATGTGTTCAATACTTAATCTTTTATATTATGTACAAATTCACAAGAATATGTTACATCAACATTTATTGGCTAAATCCAAGATAATGGTCCCATTGCATATACAACGAAAATGATTATTTCACTATATTATTGAATGTGCTAATAACAAAATGAAAGATAAATTACGTTTAAAAAGTAAGTATTAAATAAGATATTACACTTTAAAATTTCGAAAAATGCACTGTATATTTTGACATTTCATAGGCAATATATGAGGTTATGTTAGGTTATTAGGTTTGGTTAGGTTAGGTTATTAGGTTTGGTTTGTTAATTTAGATTACGATTATTTTAGTTAGATTAAATTAACAGGACATTAAATTATATAGTGAAATACTTATTTTCATTGTATGAAGAACGGGACCATAGTCTTGGATTATTCCCATTAATTGAGCATTTATTTAGAAATTCCGCAACACGTGTTTGTAAAATAAAAAAAAATAATGATATAACATTCCACACAAATGTAATTTCTCATGTTTATTAAAAATATTTTTTTCACGAGATCTGCAATATCGTTTTATCACACAAAATAAATCAGTCGCATGCCATTTACCACAGATTAATAATAAATAAGTTCAACAATAAGTTTTGATTTCATTTTTATTTACAACCCGATTTATTGACGTGGTCAAACGTTACTTTCTTTAATTCAACGCAAAACTATGATGCTTTAACTCGGCCTGGAAGATTAATGTAACATTTGTCACGCACTCAATAAATTTCTTAATGACTTGGTACTTTCTATTTCCATTGCCTGAATGTAAAAATCGTTGATTAATGGTCAATTAAAAAATTTAAGTCAGAGATTTTTGAATTTGTGTGTTATTATGATAAATTCATTATACAATCACTCCGTACCTAGTTAGATCACTATCCCGGGAACACCAGACTTATTTATGTATTTCGAGTAAAAATTAATATTTTCTCATATTTATGTATATTTTCGATTACTTGATTATTTCTAGTCTATTTGTACATTTTTTATTGCATACAGTCATCTTTCATAATCCTAGGAGTCCCAATAAACTATTTTCTAAGGTAGATCGACATTGAGTTAATTTTATATTTTGCACTGCACATCTAATGACCCACGAATAAAGCGCACTAAGCAACTAATATCATATTTTATTTTAAATAAAAGACATGAGTTATAGGATTTATTAACTTCTTACAAATTCTTATTAAATTATTCTATTATTATCTTCTTGTATAATTTTTATTTAATTTTAATACGAAATAACTACGTTTTTTTAAACATTTACGTTTTCTAAGACAATGCAAATAATATTTGGACTAATAATACCTTTCTTCTCTGCACTTTTAATTATTGTTAAAAAAAACTAATAAAGAAGTGAAATTATTAATTTCTGTATTTATTAAAGTTGTATGTAATTACCTGCAGGCCTTTCGACATGAAAATATTAAATAAATATATTTGTAATGCTAAAATACGAGAGATTGCTTATAAAAGATTCTATGAAAGTAAACGAAATTTTTTAGAGAATCATTTCAAATTGGATAAATTAAAATCAAACTATATTATACCTAACATTGCAATATTGTTAATCAATCAAAATATCAATTTTCCGTATAGTTGATAAATATTTATTTATTTATATTATTCATTATTAAAAAATATTTTTAAATTTGTGTAAAATAAGTATTAACATACCTACCCATTACGTTTATCTCGTCAGAGATGTAGTCCAAATTCGCTAGATAATTGACGATAGCACTTTTCTTTTTTACACATTATTTGTAAGTATGCTTTCTAACATAGTATGTATTTGTGAAATATTGACTACACATCGGTGAATATTTCATGAATTTGCATATTAAGATTTACCTCAGTGATTTCATTTTCATTTCTCTACGAGATTTCGTACAAAGCAATGTACGATTTTCTAAATTCGAAAGGAATGAAATTAATGAATAAGAAAATTTACTTTGGAAGCCTAGTGAAATTATTTTCTAATATAATATTTCTTTTATATTTGTAACAATACATAACAAACTAACACATAAATGTTAAATATATTATTTTTAAATATATTATTAAACCTATTTTAACGTCGATAGAGTGAGGAATGAACAAAGTAGAAGTGAATGCAATGCTGGCTGTGGTGTGGTAGATAGAATAAAGAAAGGAGTGCTGAGATGGTTTGGTCATGTGGAACGTATGAACGAGGAAAGGATGGTTAAGAAAATATATGAGGCGAATGTTGAAGGCAACAGGAATAGAGGGCGTCCGCGAAAGACCTGGCACGATCAGGTACTACAAGTATTTGAGGATGGCCCTGTTAAAAGCCGCAACAATCGTAGAACGTGTATGAGAAGATGTATGAATGTGGCCGAAGCAAAAGTGGTGTGCCAGGATAGAAGAGTGTGGCGTTCAATCCTCTCTGCCTACCCCTGCAGGGAAACGGCGTGATGGTTAGTTAGTTAGTTAGTTAGTTTTTAACGTTTGTCTTGCAAACTTATCCACGTTATATTATGTATTAGATTTATTTTAGGGTAGGTTTTCTCTTGCCCGGCAGGCTGAAGTGTCCACTTTGTGGCCAGTGTTTCTGAAATTTATAAACCAGAAAAAAAAGGTTATTTTATCTGCAATATGCCTTAAGTAAATAAAGTACAGTGAAACATTTATAATAAAGTGAACCAAAATAAGCATTAAATTACACATTTACAAAATACTTTTGGTCCAGTTCCGCTAGCCAACCCAATATCCAAGCCGTTTCAGGCTATCGTGATGTGATTAATGAAATTAATAATCAATGAAGACTATTTATAAATGTTCTAAAATATTTCCAAGGTGTAACATAAATTTACAAATTAACGTAACAAATCAACATAGATTAACAAAAATTAAATTTAAATTTTCCGACGTGTAACATAAATTAACGAATTAACGTAAATACAAATTAAATATAAATAATAAACGTAGAGTACCGTTTACGCGCTAACACGTGATTCACGGCCAACGACCGACTGGTGACGCCAAGCAATGCAGCAGTGGAATTTTGAAGATAATAAAATTTCCAAATATCAGTGAAAATAAAAATCCAAGTATTTTCGTCAGTGAAATATATCTTCAGAGAAATACAGATTTTTCCGCCTTATAGTTATAGTTAAATATCTTTAAAATTTAAAATTCTAGCCGTTATCCATGGCTACGGCTATACTTTTACGGTCTTCTGTGTACAACTTCATATCAATGCTTCTCCTATTTTTACTCCCTTTCTTTTAACTCGTAGCGTCTGTTTGTTTTAACCCTTTTCCCGTGATTCAATCGAGCTGAAACTTTGCAAGCAGACTCGTGGTGACGATAAAAATGATCTATCAAATTTCCGTTAAAAAAATTATTATAGTATAATTTTGGATTTTTAGAAATTTTAATGGTTTTTTTCAAATTGGAATCATTACGGAAAAGTTTGCGGCGGCCTGATGACGTCACGGAATATTTAAAATTTGAATTACTCCGTCGGTATAATAGGTACTTCACTACGAATTTCAAAAATCTATGATAATTGGTTCACAGATGACAGCAACATTCGGTTTTTTGGGAAGAAATCAAATAATAATTTATTTCTTTCAGATTTCTGCTACATCACTCGATTACATTAGACGATTTTAAATCATTTGACGCTGGAAATTCATAAGGTACGATATTGCTGATAATTGAATCTATCAATTATCAATCTAATCTATCTTGATTAAATTGACTGACAAACGGTTTTAGAATTTAATCTTCAAAGCATGAAGTGTCTTATCAAGGCTCTAAACATCTGACATTTTAGAAATATATTAAATTCCTGTAAGTTTAGTGTTATGTTATATGTTTTATTTCGTCTTTAATTGCTTAGATTTTCATTTGCCAAAAGGAATGTAAGATGAAATAAAACGAAAAGAAAATTCAAATGGAGATAAAGAGATATTTTTAGAGATTTTTGACATAGATATTTTTCTAGACATGTTTCATTTTCAGTCAATCAATTAAATAATGATGGTAAACTTAATTTACAAAGAAAGGGAGTAAAATAAAAACTTGGTTTTTATGGGTTAGTTTTTTTTACTTATTTACGCGGACGCGCTTCGGATTTGTTTCTTTAAGGGATTCTCACTGAACTGAATATTTTCCAAGTAATTGAATGTTTCGGCGTTAACTTTATGGAAATCCATTATGAACAAATAATGAAATAAAACAATGAACTTTGTTTTTTCCACTTATATTTGAGCACTTGTTTCACTACATGTTTCGGAAACGTCCGTTTCCTTAGCAGGTGAATTAAGTCTTAATTCACCTGATGAAGGAAACGGACGTTTCCGAAACATGTAGTGAAACAAGTGCTCAAATATTAGGTCCTTACATATGAAATTGGCGTTTAGTATTCGGCAGGGTTCAGCCATTGCGATGAGCGCTTCCGATTATCGTACAGGATCCACTTTTCATCACAGGTAATGATTCGATTTAAAATCCCTTCATTATTGTGCCAGTTGAGTAATGCAACGCAGCAGTCAACGCGCGTTTGTTGATTTGCTTCACTTAATTCGTGAGGTACCCACCTTTCAAGCTTTTTCACCTTACCAATTTGCTTCAAGTGGATTAAAACAGTTTTATCACTAACACCCGCAGCCTGCAGCTAACTCGGATGTGGTTTGCGATGAATCCGCTTCCACAATAGCCTTCAATTCTTCATTATCAGCTTTGGTCTCCGGCCGTCCACGGGGCTTGTTCTGCAGGTCGAAATTTCCAGAACGAAAACGTTGGAACCAAAAACGCACTGTGTTTTCTTTTGCGGCACCGTCGCCATACACATCATTAATCCTTCGAGCCGTTTCTGCAGCACTGGTGCCACGGTGGAACTCGTGCTCGTAAATAACGCGATATTTCAAGTTTTTCATTTTGTAAACTGAGTGACGCAAAGAAAAAAACAGTTGAGGAAAAAACAAATGAATTATAATTTTCAAAACACAAATACATGAGTAAATAGCTGTATAAATTTGGATTTGGAATTCCTAACCAAAGAGAAGATATTTGAGATCAAATTTGCCAGTACGGCAAAACGCCAATTTCATATGTAAGGACCTAATATAAGTGGAAAAAAACAAAGTTCATTGTTTTATTTCATTATTGTGAATATTTTCCTACTGCAGCCGTACTGTATTCGGGATTCGCTCTAGCTTTACGTCTACCTGTTTTATGTAGTTGACAGGTAAATTTTTGTACTATAACGTGTTTATTCAAAAGATCTATTTTTTTAGAACTACGCGCAAGTCATTTACGACACTGCTACTTATTTAATACTTACTGACATACTAAATGTTTTATGTAGGTATATTCCAACTGTCAATTTGTTTTAACAACCACTTGCTAATATAGTGGCGTTGTTTTTTTTAGACATTTATTAGAATTACTATGTTCAATAATTACACTTAAAAGTACAAATTCAATTTGTTAATATGAATTAGTTTATGGCAATTTTTTAAGAAAGTTCGTTAAATAAATAAATAAAAATAAAGTTTTATAATTTTTTATATGCAATATGAAAACGCTATTAATTCAAGAATCATAATTTTTTGATTGATCATAATCAAAAAGGAACCTATAGTTAACATTTGTCTAATTCCAAATTTAATTATATAAAAACCGTCTTCCAATTAATATCAAATATAATTTTCAGAACAATGTCTATTTCTGCCGAAAATACCATTGGCTAACACATAAAATAAGAAATATTAAAAATATATAATATTGTTTTAAACTTCTTTTTTTAAAGTCTTTAATAAATTATTTAACGAAATTAAGGCAACTGTAAAACTTAACCATTTTAAAAATAAAATTATAAAACGACTTAAAATTTCAGGAAGAAAGTATGCTGAGGAGATGATCCACCCATGATCCAATATTTTATATTTTTTACTCTTTTGTATTATAACTCTTTTTACTATATTTTATAATTTGATCCTACATTTTATATTTCTTTTTTTTATGAATATCTTTATTTTTTTGATATATTTTGTATATATTTTTAAAATATTAAATTGTTAATTAATTGGTTTAATCTAGTGGGGCGTTATAAGCTTAAGTATAAAAGTGTATTTGTAAATAATGTGATAATGTAAATAAATAAACAATATTCATATCACTAAAAACATTAAAAATAATATTGCTTAATATTCCACTTTAAAATATAGAGGTATCATTACCAGCTGCGAAATCTCTGTATACTATGTTTTGGAAAAGACCATAGATATCTCTCGCACAGTTCCTTAAAAAATTTAAAAGAATATAGATTTATTACATAATAATGTGTGGATGTATTTCGGTGGAATTATTGAACATTTCATTGCGTGATCAATTAAGCCACCTCGTCCATTTTATAATCCCTGGGCCAACAAGACTTCCACACGTTTCCCATATAAATAGCTTCGTCTCTGTGAGACTTCTGTAATTTATCTTAACTTTATTATTTATTTCATTTTCACAATATGTCAATGATTCTATATTTTGTAATATGGCAGGTAATACATAACAGCAGTTTATCGGATGATCCTGCACTTGCATGACATAAATATAATCATTATTAAAATGACTACTTCCTGTGTGACTATGCCATCAAAATTAATATTCTCGAGCAGACTTCGTCTTGCATTGAACAATCGGAACGTTAGAAAACTAACCCATAAAAGTTTTTATTTTACTCCCTTTCTTTGTAAATTAAGTTTACCATCATGTAATTAAATAATTGATTGATTGAAAATGAAACATGTCTAGACAAATATCTATGTCAAAAATCTCTAAAAATGTCTCTTTATTATTTGATTTCTTCCCAAAAAACCGAAACGTCCTATCTGTGAACCAATTGTCATAAATTTTCGAAATTCGTAGAGAAGAACCTATTATACCTACCGACGGAATAATTCAAATTTTAAATATTCCGTGACGTTATCGGGCCGCCGGCGCCGTTGATAGCAATCAAACTTTTGTAATGATTCCAATTTGAAAAAAACATTAAAATTTCTAAAAATCTAAAATTATACTATTATAATTAATATAAATTAACTTTGTTTAAACCACTTATTTTAAAATAAGTGGTTTAAACAAAGTTAATTTATATTAATTATAATTATGTTACCAGAAAATAAATTTGCTACATTTGAAGAAGAAGTTATACTATTATATTTATTATTTTTTAACGAAAATTTGATAAATCTTTTTGATCGTCGCCACGAGTCTGCTTGCAAAGTTTCAGCTCGATTGGATCACGGGAAAAGGGTTAAAAATCGATCCAAAGTTTTTTCGTCAAGAAAACAAGTAAACAGACGCCACGAGTTAAAAGAAAGGAAGTGAAAAGGCAAAAAGCTTTCGAGATCAAAAATTAAAAAGAGAAAAATTTAAAATGTGGTAGCGACATATTTAATATTGTGTATTATTGATATCTGTCTATTATGTTTGAGGTTCATTTTTATATTAAAAATATTATTTAACGTATTACAAAACAACGTTTTTCTTGAAGGACGCGTTGAAGGTTGTACGATATCACGCGAACGCAGTCAACGACCTTCACCGAGGCCTCGGGGTAGGGGATTCCGTTTAAGAAGCGGCCATGACCTATTTGCGCGGCAAACGTAATTTGATATCCGAAGACGTGGTTCTCTACTGCGCATGCGCCGAGAACACGCTTTCGTTGAATCAGAATTTTCTCTACTTGTCTCTAGTTTTGCCGCCATTTATATAAAAATGATCGTTGTTTCAAACAAAGTGTAGACTTTAACTAACCATTTTTGAAAGAAAAAAGTGATTGTATAACGTGCGTTGCTATAGAAATAAGTGAATCGTGTTCTGCTGAAATTGTATATTTATTTTCGTAAAAATGAGGGTGAGTTAATTAATGCTTTGTGTATGTTGCTTATAATTACAACATTTTTCGACAGCACTAATACACGGAAGTGATGCCTGGAACTGGCATAAGCAGAATAAAAGTCGACTGAATGTGGTGAAAACGCGGTCGCCAGGGCGTGTGCGTGAAAAATGTATATACTGTAAAGTGGAGAATTAACTATTTTGAAAATAACATATCAAGCAATAATGCAGTAGAACGAAGGAGCATGGTGTTCCTTTTTATTATTCTACCAATCCTAGTGGACGCGATAGTGAGTTAGTTGTTTCGTTAAAGGCAATGAATAGAATTTATTCAGTCCACTCATATATAGATGGTTAACTCTTAAACAATTATTTTAGAAAACAATCATAAACAGTAAAAGAACTCATTATTGTAGTGGATAAGTACAAACAAAGTTGATGATTTTTTTAACGTTACCAAATAAAGGATGTTTTTAAGAGGCGGAGAACTTTATATTGAAATAAAACACAGTAAAATGTTATTAATACCTTATCCACGAAATTGGCTTTATTTGACGGATAATTTTATTAATATTTTAATAAGATTTTGGGCATGTGGCCGCACTAGCTGGTGCGTACATGGCATAATCTGGAGGTCCAATTTTCACAATCCAGATGAAGCACACTTTTGGTAAATAGTTATGTCGATAAACAAAATTTACATTTCACATTTCGAGCGATGATTATCCACAAGCCATTGATGAAACACCCTTACATCCAGACAAAGTCGCCGTGTGGTGCGCTTTATGGGCCGGTAAAATCATTGGTCCAAAAATGATGATACAGTCAACGGTGAACGGTACAGAGACATAATTACTAACTTTTTCGTGCCTCGATTGGAAAACATTATTCTTGCAGAAATGTGGTTTTAGCAAGACTGCTCTACCTACTACGCAGCGGGCGATACTTTTAATTTACTGAAAGAAACATTTGACGAACAATTAATTTCACGAACAATTAATTCACCTGTTAACTGATCACCTCGTTCGTGCGATTTGACGCCATTGGTTTGTTTTCTCTGGGGATATGTTAAATCGCATGTCCACGCAGATAAACTAGAAACAATTGAGCACTTGGAAGCCAACATTCGAAGCATTATTGCTGAAATACAACCTGATTTACTGCGAAGAGTGTGTGAAAATTGGACCTCCAGATTACGCTGCGTACGCGCTACCCAGGGCAACCACATTCCCGGATCATATTCAAGTATTAATGCTATAAAATTATCTGTTGAATAAAGCTAATTTCATGGATATAAATAACATTTTTTTGTATTCTATTTCAATTTATAGTTCTCCGCCACTTAAAAAAACACCCTTAACATTTCTTTATGTGCAATAAATTTACTACCGTCTATTATAAGCATAATATATTGTTCTAGTGGCATTATTTCTAAGATAATATTTCAAATCACGTTCTACATTATTGATCGAAGTATATTCGTCGAATCATGTTTGTATTTAATAAATAAAAATTAAATTCAGTCACTGAAAAACTTTTATGTTAAGAATCACTATCAAGCCTACTTAAAATGTAAACTTGTATCATATTCAACATCTTCACGTTCTGTTCATTTAGTAATCAAGGCATGCCCTTGAAACAAAATAGTATTATCCGACATTTTCATCAAACTGAGATATCCGACATTTACATTATAGTAGCTTTCAAGATTTGAATATTAATTTTTCGATTTCTTCGGTGGAGTTTGGTTCGTCGCCTATGAAGTGATTTTTTTTTACAAAAATTATACTATATGATTTAAATGAGTAATAAAGTAAATTGATTCCTGATTTCAGTATTGTGATTGTCTCAATTTTCTGAAAGATAAATTCATTTTACATTTTACCTATATATATTCAAAACAACAGTTGTTCTCTAATCTAAAAAAATTTTAAAAGCGCTACTAAAATAAGACAAAAATAGAAAAATTTTAAAGTATAAGTTATAGAGAAAAGTATGAGAGTTTTATAGAGAAAATAAATATAAGAAAAATAAACATTTTTGACCTAAATATCGGGTGATACTTTGTTATTCCAAAGTTTTGAATAGGTATATATTATTAATAAAGTAATAATAAATTAATGTGTTCAAGAAAAGTACAATTGGTAACATTTTAAAATGTTTTCGTTATTAGATTTTTGATAGTGGTAATGATGTAGGTGTATATTTATAGATACAGTTATGTGTATCAGATACAAAAGACAAATTTATATTCATAAAAAATAATATTTTGTGTAGTCTTTGTCTTTAAAGTGATCATTATGCATATCAATTTTTAAGTATATAGTAATTTTAAGCCAATAAACTATTTATTTCAATTAACAATACCGTCATTTCTTGCACGCACTAATAATCTGAGAATAAATCAATTCGTATTCAACTGAAGGAGAAAACTGTTGTAATTGGACAATCAACAACGCCATTACTTATGCAAAATACTTTCATTCTTCTTATAACTATAGGTTTTGTTTCACTTTGTTTATATTCACGCACAATTCTTTGAATTTAGCTACTACTTGCTGAAACGAATTTAAAACAAATTTATTTTCTTTTGAACTCCGTCTATCTCTAATACAGGAAAATATAAGTCAGAAGTATTGAAAAAAATGCTAAAATGATATTGCATAACTCCATAAATATTGACATTAGGTCAGGGTTGGTCGAATATTTTCGACTAATAATCAAGATAAAAATCCATCTGCAAAGTATTGGGGACTAGCTCTATAACATCCTGTATAAAGGATTTAGTTATTTATAATATTTAATTCACGTTTTATAATTTCTGCAATGTAAAATTTATCTAGGTAACTGTAATTCTGTGTTATTTATTTGTATTTTTCTTTTTTTTTTTATATATTTTTTTATTTTTTTTATTTAATTTATATATTTATTTATATTACTTAAATTTATATATTTCTAAACCCTCGTTAATATCAAAAGAATGGTATCTTGCCAAAAGATGATTAGAAAAATTCAGAATAGTTATTGCTTTTTTAAAACGTGTTTTATTTTTATTCATATAAATAATGTTACCCACACAGTTATTGAATAAGTTTTTGTGATGTGTTGCGCTACAGTAATTGGGCCTCATGGCCCGGTGTGTAGCGTTACAAATAAGAAAAATACGTAATAAGAAGTATGTGTTTTACTACGTGTTAACATGTAGGTATTGTAGTGTATCTCAAATACATAATATTAGGTCCATACATATGAAATTGGCGTTTTGCCGTACTGGCAAATTTGATCTCAAATATCTTCTCTTTGGTTAGGAATTCCAAATCCAAATTTATACAGTTATTTACTCATGTATTTGTGTTTTGAAAATTATTATTCATTTGTTTTTTTCTCAATTATTTTTTTCTTTGCGTCACTCAGTTTACAAAATGAAAAACTTGAAATATCGCGTTATTTACGAGTACGAGTTCCACCGTGGCACCAGTGCTGCAGAAACGGCTCGAAGGATTAATGATGTGTATGGCGATGGTGCCGCAAAAGAAAACACAGTGCGTTTTTGGTTCCAACGTTTTCGTTCTGGAAATTTCGACCTGCAGAACAAGCCCCGTGGACGGCCGGAGACCAAGTTGATAATGAAGAATTGAAGGCTATTGTGGAAGCGGATCCATCGCAAACCACATCCGAGTTAGCTGCAGGCTGCGGTGTTAGTGATAAAACTGTTTTAATCCACTTGAAGCAAATTGGTAAGGTGAAAAGCTTGAAAGGTGGGTACCTCACGAATTGAGTGAAGCAAATCAACAAACGCGCGTGACTGCTGCGTTGCATTACTCAACCGGCACAATAATGAAGGGATTTTAAATCGAATCATTACCTGTGATGAAAAGTGGATCCTGTACGATAATCGGAAGCGTCATCGCAATGGCTGAACCCTGCCGAACCAGCCAAACTATGCCCAAAGCGAAAATTGACTCCAAAAAAGTTACTTGTGAGCGTTTGGTGGACTAGTGCTGGTGTCGTTCACTACAGCTTTCTTAAATCTGGCCAGACGATTATGGCAGATGTCTATTGTCAGCAACTGCAAACCATGATGGAAAAGCTAGCTGCTAAACAACCAAGGCTGGTTAATCGCTCTAGGCCACTGCTGCTTCATGATAACGCTAGACCACACACTGCACAATAGACGGCTACCAAATTAGAGGAGCTTCAATTGGAATGTCTAAGACATCCACCGTACTCTCCGGACCTTTCCCCAACAGATTACCATTTTTTCAAAATTTGGATAACTTCTTGCAAAGGAAAAAATTCAACTCCGATGGGGCAGTCCAAACCGCCTTCAAAGATTTTATTGATTCCCGTCCGAATGGTTTTTTTAGTAAAGGGATCGATAAACTACCTATGAGATGGCAAAAGTTCATAGATAGCAATGGTGCATACTTTGATTAAATAAATATATTATAATAAAACAAATCGGCTTTATGTTCCTCCCATACTAAACCTCAATTTCATATGTAAAGACCTAATATAAGGTGTGTTATACCTACACGTTTATGTCTTGTTCAATAAGTTATCATCTACATATTTTAATGAGATAAAGTTCGAAAGAACCAGCCACTAATAATAGTCTTATTTCATTGAACATAATACGAGGGGAATAAAAGCAAGGGCAGCTATACCCAAAAAATGTTTTGACGCAGTCACCGAGGATTATTATTTAAAAATGTACTGAATTCTAGATTTTATGTATCTATCCCTTTCAAAATCGTGTTATTCAGTAAATTTATAGGCTATGTTTCCTATAAAATCTCGAATTAAATACGTTATAAATTAGTAATCCTCCATTACTCTTGACATGACATGACAAGAGTCATTACCCTATTTCTTTTTTTGATATTGCCGCCATTGCTATTTTTATTGCCATATTTATTTAATTTAAAAATTAATTAAATTTGAAAATTATTAGTAGCTGGTTCATACGAACTTATCTCATTAAATATGTAGTAGTTATGATGAAAGATTATTATAGGTATTAAATAATATTAACCTTGTTATCCGGTTAACCGGATTTAATTATATTTTTTTATATTTTTTTCACTACTTAAGTTTTAAGAGAAACAGAATTTCTCATCGACAGGTGAAGGATCAAACCAACTACTTTTTAATTTTATAATATGTAGGTACACTACGAATCTACATTTTAACGTGTATCATGTATTTTGAAGTTGTTTAATGCAATTTCAATTATTTTAATCGTACTTGTGGGAACTCTTGATGAGTATCTAAAAATATATTAAGATACATTTTTTTTAATGTAGGCCATTTCTCACGGACTTGTTTGGTGGTTTTGATAATAAAGTCGGTATTACTATGCCAAACGTTGATTTGTGTTACAGTATCTGCAATATTGCGAAAATTACTATCAGCATTTGATTCAGGTTTTATTGTTAATAAAATAATATATTACGGAGCAAAATGAAAATCGTTTAAGGGAAACTAACTTGGAATTAAATAAGAATAGACAAGGAATCTGATTTGGAAATTAACTTGGCAATCGAACTTGGCACTGAAATCGAAGTTTGCAAATTTATACAAAAAAAAACACTGAATCCGCTTATCAGTCCTTTCTAGGAAAGTACACGATGTGGTTTTATTGTTCTAGTGATTAACACACTCGCCTAGTGATCAAGTTAGTTAGTTGGTCAAGGATTCGACTCTCGTTCCAGGAGATCATCATATTATTCCTTTTTTCATAGCACAGGGGTTTAGCTTGGTATGAAAATCGTAAGAATATTGATATGAAACATATTCCGTGTGCGTATTTCTATTTAGATGAATAGTTTAATACGAAAATTAAAACTCAGTTTAAAACGTCGTTTGCCATGTAGGCACTGTTAATTAAATGCAAAACGTTTTCTAAATATAATTTAAAAAATTTAAGATATAAATTATCCAATGTGTTATTTCCAAGTCGATCAGCACGTTCAAATAAATTTTCGATGTTAAAAAGATGTATGTTTTTATTTTGGTTATTTATTATAAATATTTTTCTGTTAATAAATTGTGAATCATTGAGGAACTTATATATTTTTGTAATATGTCTAAATGGACGTCTGTCTGGAGGATGAAAGGAACAAAAAAAAGGGATAAAGGGGGTGCCATGCCAGGCGCGCCATAATGAAAGCACGGATTTGAAGAGCAAATCAGAACCTCTATTTATATAATAGCTTGCCTTTTTTTTTTTTTTTTTTTTTCTCTATTTTTACTCTATTTATATAATAGCGATATACTGTTCTGGTTGGCACGTAACAAATGAACCAAAAGAAACATCCTGGAGGATTACTGTGGATCCCATATTTCCTGAAAACAGATCCTCCCTAGCAAAAAGGAAGGGCATCACAATTTTATTTATTATTGTTTTTAAAATAAGGATTTCTTTTTAACTAAAATTTCTTATAACCTATACGATATACGAATACTTTTATTATATATGTAGTTGACAGAGAAAGACAAGCCTTCCTTAAATGGCAAAACGCATTATAATTCCAGAAGGTACAGCATACCTCCAAACATTTTTCAATCCAAGTCGAGTATTTTAATGACAAAGATCCGAGCTTCTAGTGAATCACTAATTAGATTCTTTAAATCGATGAAAACGAGGCACGCAATCAATTTAATGGCAATAATTGATTATGAGAAAATCACTTCTAACCTCGACGTGTTTCACTTTACTAAGTTAAGTATTTATAGGTGACGCACCTATAAATACCCTCTTGTATGTATTAGTGAGATAACAGTCATTTCATTGATCAGACGGAAAAAGAAATTTGATTGATAGGTTTTTTTCATAGGAAAGCGATTGTGTTTTCAATAGATCTTGATGATTTTCTCACATTTGAGAGTTATTCAAAATTTCATTATTCATCATTAATAAGTACCGCACGCTTAATGGAGATAATTGCATCAATTTAGAAAGTGCTGGGTACAAAGTGTTATAACATGCTTGATTCAATTAGAATACCTTATTTTACATACAATAAATAAAAATGTAAGTATTTTTAAATGGTAACACACACAAATTGGAATAAAATTCTTCACTTCTTCTTAAGCGGCCTCGTGAGACTCCCATGTAGTCCAGCCGAATAAGGTGAAGTACCTACCTAATGTGTAAACCTCGAATGAATGTCAGAAAGCTGTATATTTGTATAAACCTTTGAGCTGTTCTGTCGACGACAATGGAATAAAATAAAATAAAATATAATGTCATAAATATTCAAGTAGCGTCAGCCATATCTTGATTTATTATTCAAGGCATGGTACATTTCACTTTTACTCTTACTAAAGATATTCGAATACCAATATAAGTACAGATCGATTCTCACTCGATAGTCCATGCGTAGAGAATCGATTTGAAGTATCTATTAGATTTAATTTATTACGCATAGGTATATACCACTTAAATAAGATAAACTCTTTGCTAAAATATTTATTATAGGTATATGAATATACAATACCTATTTAAATGAAATTCATCAATTAGAGACATTTTATTAAAAGATCACTAGAAATATCTGATATTTATAAAACACACAAGTCTTCATATAGTACTAGCTGATACATCCGGCGTAGCACGCATATAAATTATAAATCTACACCTCCCTTCTCCGCAAGCACCCTTACACCCACCAATCTAAAGGCCTATATTATCTACCGTGAAAAGATACTCATAGTAAGCCCTTTACTATACCCTTAGGAACATTCAGTGATTGTATTATTATTATATTAATTATATTATAAATATAATACGGAATTAAAAATATATACATGGACTAGATAAAGCTGTATTTTAGTACTCAATTTAATGACTTATCTTTACTCTTAACCATGTGGCTATTCAGATGACTGTAAGCAGCTTCGCTTTACAAAATTATCCATATGTAAAATGATTCATTTCTGCCAATAATTCATCATGTCCTTTCATCTGATATGTAGGTAATGCATAAGACAATGCAATGCATATCAATATTTCATCATGTACCTTTATCTGATTTCTTATACATTTCATGTATAAGAAACTATTGATCGTATCCATTACACCTACTACAGTATGCTTTCTTTACTTTTTACACTGTCTTATACCACGTCTTCTTTGTTATCCTCATACTTAATTTATTTTCCGATACAATAATAAATCAAGTATTAATGCAAAAAATCAATCACTTTCGAGTTAGGTACCTACAACTCTGATTTTAGGCTTCCATTATACATATTGAGGTTGTAATCATAATAACACTTTGTTGTATTTAAAGTTTCATATTTTCAAACATCTAATAGACAACTGCATCCAACGCTCCGCTATTACTGCAATAATTGCATAAATGCGGTATCGAGTGCAGCTAGAAACGTTTATGCGACTGTATTGAAAATACCAGTCTCGATGGTTAGAAATGCTGTAGAAATCACCAAAGGAAATCAGGGATGATGCTGAAAATCATTTACTAATATATATTTTTTAAACAAATTATTAATTATGCTCAAAGTAAAACTATTACAGCATTACATTGTATCTCTTTTGTTTATTTTGTCAGTATTTTTATGACTTAATAACCATTGCATGGTTATATTTATATTATCATTAATAAATGTCAGTGACAGGACAGTGAGTCCTGTCACTGACATAAATATAAATATGACAATAAAATAATATTTCAAACTAGCTGTTCGTACCTGGCGTTGCACGGGTTAAGGATTAAGTTAAAAATGGAACGTTGTGTTGTGTCAAAATTTCAAAGAATTTTTGAAGAACTTTAAGGTATTTAAGATTTTGGACAATCGAACATTTACATTTTTATTTATATAAATAAATAGTAGATGTATAATAACAAAGTAGATATACATAAACATTCTCGTATTTGAATGCAACGTTGTGACTGAACTTCAAAGCAATTGGTGAAGAACTTAATGAGATTAGCGATTTTGTACAAACGAACATTTACATTTTTATTTATATAGATTATGTATCTACATTTGATTCATAAGGTTAGGTTAAATTATTACTTAGCATTGATACTTTAACACAAATACTGACCTAGTAGTAATAAGGATATTTTATATTATAGTTCGTTTACTCGTGCATTCCATATTAATAAATATTAGTATGGATAGTAAATTATTAAATTTACATCATCGGAAATTATATTGTTAGATAGTGTCATATTCAAGATTAAGTCTTGTCTTCTATGAGTTTTACATTAATTTTATCTATTATTTCATTTAATATTATTTTAATATTTTAAACAGCAATTTACAGTGGCATAGAAACATAAAATATATTTATTTTGCATTTTATTATAGCATTAGCATAGCATAGGAAGTTTTTTCAAACATGAGATTTTCTTTTTGTGTTTCTAATTTTTTTTAATTTAGGATAAAGAGTATAAAGACTTTGATTGTTTCTCACTTTAAAATATACCAAAGGCCGCGCATAATATTATTTTTTAGTTTTTTAAGATACTATTTTTATAATGCTCTATCACTTGTTTTGGCAACCCTGTCATAAATAAATTCGCATTGAACTTGATTGCCGTTGCACGCTGTGGGAATTCAATGACCATAGCCTACATTCACTGCGATTTGTATTAAACATTCAACTGTTTAGAAATTTGCAATCCCGTCTCTCTTTCTGATACCTTTGCCTACAAACTAATATTCATAATTTTGTTTACGCGCAACGCAAAAAACATAACATAAAAATATCATATTTTATTTAAAGCAAACCAGATAAACCAGATTAAATAATAATAAAAATAAGAAGTAGAATTAGTACTTCTAGATATGTGTAGGTAAATGTGGTAAAAACTAGTGATGTCATTTTAACCGGTGACACACTAACCGTTATTTGAGATTTGTATCTGATTGCTTCGATGATTGGCAACTGATTTTTTGCAGTTCAACAGACAATCATCAGAACTAGACAACAATTATATCTTAGTTATAAATCATCGATTCAATCTGAAACAAATCCCAAACAACTGTACCGAAAATAACCGGTTAAAATAACGGTTTAATCATCACTAATAACGTGCGCGCGTGTGTACGGTATGTGTACCTACAGTTGATTGGGAAGGAAGGAAGGCGTGAAATTTTAATATCTACACTTATTATTTTGACACTGGCCGTACACCCGTGAAAAATCACAGAGGAGGCGTAAATTAATGGTTCGCGTCTTACCTAAGCCCCGCTCTTACGATGTGTAGTATCAATAGTATATTTTTAACGGGCCAGGGAGAAACGGTGATGGTTATATCGTTTAGTTGCCGCGTTGCCGTCCGCGCGTCCGAGGTTCGAATCTTTCTCCAGCCGTGTAATTTCGTTTTTTAGCCATGAATTCCAGGAACTTACGGAGTTACAGGACAGAAAGAAACAGAAATTATTATATTTAAATAAATTTCTTTTGTTAAAATACGGTTGTGTGAGACGAGTATGTAGCCGTCTTTCTCACTCCGGAGCTTAGATCGTAGTTAGGTGTAACTTGACCAAGCGTAAATTTTTAACGAAATTTAAAATAAATTAAATTAAATACATTAAAGTAATTTTGTACATTATTTATTATTATTGTGTATTTTTTTAAATACCTAATAATAATATATATAGCTGGGATAAAAGTTAAAATGTTCAATACTGTATATTACACTCACTTACACATATATCACTTAATTATATCTGTAATATTTCCAAATAAATAAATAAAAAAGAATGCAGTAATAATACTAAGAACTCCTGAAACTTAATTACTTTGGGTGGTCAAAATGTACAAACCGTAGAAGATAGAGTCTACAGTTGTAGGTATTATTTCCGATATCGTCCCAAAAATAATAGAAAAATCACAGGCTGCTTAACATTTTATGACAATTTAGGTAGGTACTAGGTACGTATTATTCATTTATTCAAATTTTAAATAGGTGCCACGTGATTACTTAATTCGTACAGACGTTTTGTTAATTGAAAATTGGATATAAAATTTTTAAATCCTTATAAATTTTTAAAAAGTTTCATAACGTAAAATTTTTGTCACATATTTTTCTGAGATTATTGTAAGATTATGAAGTATGATTTTTTTATGGAGAAGTGAGAATACGTAATATAAGAAATTACTCGTTCCAGATTTCTACAATATTTATCAGTAATGATTTTTTTTAATTATAGACGCGAACGCGCAATATGTTTCACTTCAATATTCTCATTATTTTCAAGCTATGCTAAACGCTTGTGCTGTGAAAATAGTACTAACTTGCTGATGTCCTGGAACGGGGCTCGAACCACCGGCCATTAGATCACTAGGCGAGCGTTATGACCACTACACCAACAAGCTACTATTGATTGATCATTTGATACATCAACTAATCGATATATTTTAAATTATATGGTATCATATGTAGTGGGGTATAAAAGCAAAAGGCAGTAATATCCTAAAAATTAAAAAAAACATTTAGAGCAGTCACCGAGTATTACTAATTTAGAGTGTAGGTACCTACTGAATTATAGATTTTATGTATATATCCCTTCCAAAATCATAGCACTGAATCACAAGGCGAGAGTCGTAACCACTACACCAACAAATTAAATTTAACTTTTACAACTGTATCACGTGTAATTATTATTTTTATTGATAATTATTCCAGGCAAGCAATTTTTTCTACATGTCTCAATTAGAAATTTTATTTAAAATGTATTAGGTAGACTACACTACACCACATAGACTACCTAATAGATATAACAATAATATTTTTCAAGGTGACTCGTACCGCTGTAACATTGTATACAGCAACTTTGTACTGCGTATATGTGTCCGAAGTGAAAACTGATTACAAATCAGCCACTGTAATCACCTTCCAAAATATTAATACATGTGGTAGTCAATTATTGAACTATTGATGGTTAACGTTAAATTGTATAAAGTGATCATTTAAGCCAGCTGTACAATAGGTCGTTGAGACCTACAAACACCTCAAAAGACTTCCATACCTACTTTCCCATATAAATGCCTTCGTCTCTGTAAGACATCTATAATATATCTTGATCATTATAATAATGCTTAATAACCATTAACATATATTACTTGATGTCTTTCTTGGAATCAAAGAATGGAGAATAATGCATAGTAATAAATAAGTAATGCTACTAAAACGTACAGTCTTGATAAAATTATGCTGCGCACGATCTGTAACCATTTGTCAGAGATTGAATACTAAGTTGCATCTGATTTATCGCCTATATTAAAAAATATATTTACAATTAATGCATCATGCAATTCACTACCTGCACTCTATCTTCAAACTCGATATTTTGTAGATTGTAATTGTTAACCCGTTTATAAGTTATATGAGATATACCATTACCAATACAGTTTTACAAAAATAAAATTTTCTTTATTGTACAGTAAAAATATTACCTCTTACACAATTTCTACTTAACCAAACATTATATATTATCTTTCAATATCTTTCCTCACTACGTCAGTACTAGCTGTGCCCGCGCGGCTTCGCACGCGTATATTTTTAGTAACCTGTTTGGATCGTCATAAAACTTTCGCGAACACTCTAGAACATTCTCCTTCCAGAACTTTCAAGAAATTTGTCGAATGTACAGGAACCTTCTAGACACACTGACACATTCCGCCACTCAGTTTAGAACCTTATAGAACTTTCGGGAATTTTCTAGAACCTTCTCCTTCCAGAACTTTGTAGAGCAGGTTTTTCCGGAACCTTCTGGACTCACCGACACAGTCGGCGCGCCTATTTTAAAACAATCTGAAGTATTTTCGGCCTTCCTATAACAAAATAATGTGTTAAAAAGCACATTTTCGTCACCCACTCCCACCCACGCACAGCCACCCCCACCAAACCCGCATATTTTCGATGTGACACCAAGGGCTCTCCACCACAAAAACCACTGGTGGGTGGTTGTGGCTGGTTGTGGAGAAAACTTGGCGAATAGGGAAACACGGGTTTCTTTATATATATATATATATTGATATATTGATTAGCTATAACTAGTGATGGTATTTTAACCGGTGACACACTAACCGTTATTTGAGTTTCGTATCTGATTGGTAACTGTTTTTCGTGATTTGGCGGGCAACCATCGTTACTAGATTATATCTCAGTTACCAATCATGGTTACAATTAGAATGGTATCGACGATTAAAATGATAAAAATTTAAAATATTCAAGACTTAATTCAAAATATATAGCTTCTTCTTTCGTAATTAATTTTGATTAATACTTACTTCTCCTGAGAAATATTTAAAACTAATTTTAAAAATTTCTCATTATCTTGTTTTGGGTCATTATCCATTTCATGAATTCATTTACATGAATTTGAATCTATGAACGCACCAACGTCTAGCAGCGTCGAATCAATCATTTTGTGTAAATTTATCGTTTTCGTTATAAAGTTGAGTAAATTCCTAAAAGCCTTGTTGGGTTATCTGCTCTGATTCCCGCCATTCTAGAAATAAATACCTGACAATAACACACGCCATCTGCCAACTGCACGCTATAAAAAGATGCTTTGACGAAGCGCCGATATTATGCATCTAAATGAATTTTTAATTTTTAGATATTGATTATGATAATTTTAATTGATTTCATATTGATTAAATACGGATTCTGGTAGAAATGGATTCGTTACAGGGTTACGGAGGGGCCTATTGGCAATAAAAGGAAGCTTGCTTTCACCTTGTTTTACTCCTGATCCAGGCTGAAGGACTGATTCCTTTCTTAGCAGAAATATCTTATCAGGGCGCTGTGTCTCACTATGTTCTTGTGGTTTACTTTGTTTCTTATCTGAAGGATTTGTACCTACATTGTATACATATAAAGATCCGCATACGTCAAAATAGTCAAGGCAGTTATATGACAGTAATGTGTAAAGTCATAGATACAAAAACTTTGTAGAGCGTGCACTGTAGAAGTCGCACTTGCGTGCGACTTCTACACGCGTGCACTGTACTAATTTCGAATATCTGTCCGTAACTCGCTGGAATCATGATGCAATTACAACAACAATGAGAGAAATAGAGAGGGATCCAATGAGGTAGTCGGATCAAGTCCAAGACATTAATGCAACCTCGCTATACGTCCAAATAAGTAAGGCTCGAGATCGCGTAGAGCGAAAACATGATGTTTGCGCTGTTGATGCAAACTACAGGACCACGAGATAAGAAGTATATTATATTTATTCCATAAAAATTATCCTTCTACAAAATATTATAGAAAAAATATATTAATAAAATACGAAAATACCGTTACCTTATTTCTCGATACTCAGTAATCAAAATATAAGAATTATTGTTTTCAAACAATACCTACTTTTATTGACCTATTGAACTTTGTACTATATGCACAATTGAATATTATTTTAATTACGGCTGTAATTTTGAGCGTAGTTTTCCCTATCATCAAGAGATAAGTATCATCTCTCGAAGTAATATAAGTATACTCCATAGTCCATAGTCATGAAAAAAATAATTTTCAGTCGTGGATATACTTCAAATTTTGATCATTTCGCGACACAAGAACCTGACCCGTCAATAAAAAATACTCGAGTAATATTCTGTTTGTTTAAAAAGGAATCAAATTCTAACGAAAGTAAAAAAAAAAGCAATCAGATTAAAAAATGCAAATGAATCTCATAGAGGTATATAGTTCGTGAAAGAAGAGATATTTGTATAGATATCTTTTTTGAGTCAATTTAACCATTACAGTTAAATCAGCCAGACTGCAATAGTAAACATTTTTAGCGAATACAAAAGAAAGCCCAAACCACCACGAAAATTTGGGGCGTACTAATATTTTGCAAAAATAAAAATGCAGAGAGAATTTAGAATTGGTCAGTTTATTTTAGCTATAAATAATATATATTTTATATGGAATATTCACAAATGTATGTAGGACCGATAAGTAAGATTTTTCTGGTTTAACGACCGACTTCGGAACCACATGTCAACAACATATGAGCGGACTCGCTAAAAAGTGATCTCTCAATTGAAGAATTATTATTTTTCATCCTCTGTGTTATCAAAGTTTTAAATTAGATGGAGAGAAAACACTGAATATTATAACAAAGTCAGTGTTAGAACTAGATCAGTTAGAAAGCACTCTAGCGAGAAGGTACCTACTCAGGGATTGTGACTTAGTTGTGAACAAGAATTGCGCTAGACCAGAGGTGCTCAAGAAGTGGGCCACATACCTACACTTTCAAATTATTATAATATCTATCGGTGAGTCACTCGATCGAAATAGCACACCGATTTCAGATACTGCAAATTAATTTTAGCATATTTGTAATCGATAATTATTAACTAAAATCAGGAAAATATTGGAGATTGGCTTGCTTCTGCTCTTTGCAAACGAATCTCATCTAAGTTGGCCAAGACGCCTATTTAAGAATTCCGTGTATTATCAGAATCACCATCTTCCCTTTTTAGACTATCGATAATGTTATAAGGTACGCAGGTATATATTTGCATACTTTAGTAAAAAGTGCATAAGTTCTTCAACGGTAAAACCATCAAACTAATTATGTAATTTAAATTTAAAATATAATTAATTTCACATTATACAAAAAAATAATTGTTTAAAAAAATGTTCAAAATATTAATTGTATTAAAAATAATGCAAGTATTCAAAACAATTTCTAGGAATGATATGAAACAAAATATCTTTAGGTACACCACTAGAATTTTTTTTTTCAAAAACAATTTTCTTCAATATGCAAATACAATTCTTTTGTCTAAAGGTCATACATCACGGTGTCTTCAGGAGTGTGCCGTGTCGAGGGGGGCGCGGGGGTCAAGGGTGTGCTGATTATTTCTGTTATTATTTTATACCTAACCAACTGTAACCCGTCAAAAATTATGGTACTTTTATACGCCACTTCCTAAAGAATAAACATTTACTTATTGCCGATACCCACGAAAATAATAGTAATAGCGACTTTTATCTAAATATTTCTACATTTTTATTTTATTTTTCACTGCCTGCAGTTAATGGTACTATTTTTAACCCTGGCGTTGATGCTGGGCGGAATACGAAATGGTTCGCGTTTTTGATAAGTCCTCTATGTACTGTATTTTTGACCGGTCACGCAGGCTCGGCAGTAGCAACATCGCAAAGTTACGGCCGATTAGGGTTTGCTGGCCCGGGGTTTAAGCCCCGTCTCCGCTCGTTTAACAACGTTTTTTGCCGTAAATTCTAATAAAATCACGGACGTTACATGAAATTACGGACAGACAGACTGACAGATAACGAAATTATTATAATTGGGAGAATCTTCATTGGAGCAGTAACAAATAATAATCACAATAGATCAGTAATTTGTGATCCAACGCAACATGCATCCAAAGAAAATCTTATTCATTGAATCAGATTTGAAAATACAAAAATGCTGTCGAAAAAACCGCAAACCATATACCTAAATTGGTAAGGGAGTCCATTGAAATATGCAAGCATCAAAACTTCAATAGAGATTACAGTTATAATTATTATGTGTATGGCGACCTGCTCTCGTTGCTCTGATTCCACATTTAAAATACAACGCAGAGAAGCTCTAAGATATCGTCAGTGAGCAGTTACCCACCGCCTACCTAGGACCATTCCAAGAGCAAAAGTTTCCATATCGGTCCTATTCAATCGTCTCCAGGTTGACATTTTTTCAACTAATGAGCAGGACCGTGCTGCACCGCACCGGTCGTATAAACAACAAATACATATTATTATTCGTAAAGAAACAAAATAAAATAAGGGCAGTATGAAAATATAATAAAAAACAAATGTAAATAGGACTATATAAAATACATAGGTAGAAACAAAACAGTTTACATATTATACAATCGTAAAATGAGCATAAAGTAACATTATATTAACAAAAAATATAAGGAAAATAAAAGAAAAAATTAAGGAAACTATACCTCGTCTCTCGACCTCGTCGGCGAGAGGGCAAACTTCTGAAGACGCTGTCAGAATCAAATCTCTACACATTTATGCCGTTCGTATAAAATATCCGTATTTTTTCAATACCTAAACGTACTTTGTCCATTTGAAAAGGAAAAAGACGGGGACCCGCGGGCCGCACCTTAGTTGTCCCTTCGCCACTTTACGTGAAATTGACTCAAATTATATACAGAAAACACAAAAATAAAACCTATTATACGAGTACACTTATTACCTACTGCAGGAACCGTTATAATGCGTAATTTGATGTTTGCATCGAATGGTATACATAAGTATTCCAATGGCTGTAGGTAGGTACCTACTATAACTGTTTTTATGCGCTATATATTTTTGTGTGAGTGTGCATCGAAAAATTCAATAAAAATGTAATTTTGATGAATGGTTATTTATATTAAACTGTTTAATAATACTTGAATACACGCTATTATGGATTATTCATAAATTAAATATTTACAGTTGTCGTATCGTGTTTCACACTTATTAAAAAAGTAATTTGCCAGTGTGCACGGTACATTTATCACTCAACTGTTTATTTTCAACTAGGCTAACCCGTAGACATCGTGTGTTCGTAATTACTTATTAGTTAGAACGTCATTTATAGCGTTCGATGTTCTTCATTGTTTTAATTCAATTTTTTAATTACAAAATGTGTAAACTGTAACATTTCATTTTCTTAACTTTCTTAATAGTTTTTATAAATTTTCACTCACAAAATCGTAAAATTTCATTTTCATAACAATCTTAATATGTTTTTAATTTTTCAATCACAAATTTTTTAATTGAAACAATACACTTTCCAAAATGTTTTAATGTGTTTTTAAATGTTTTACCTGAACTTGGCTCACATCAATTTTGTACGCTAGATACCTTCACATTTTATTTCCAAACTCCCGTGTAGGCAGCGGCGCACCTGGAAAAAAGCCCCACAAAGAATAAAAAGATTCTGCCAACTATATAGGGTGTCCCGTAGTAAAAAAATCTTCTACATTCAATTTTGAATAGAAAATTTTCTTTTCACTTTGCGTGAAATGTCGACAGTTACGGAGATAAGCGACATTAAACTTAGCATTTTTTTTTAAATATTTGTAACTTATTTTTTGTAAAATATTGCAGCATCGCTACAGTAACTTATAGGGAATATTAAAAGAATATTCGCTTTAATACGAATCAAATAAAATGACAAATACCTTACAAAAATATTTTTCAAATTTCTGCATAGTTTTAATAATTTTAGTTGACTTGTATCGAAGCGAATAAATTTTTAATAATCCATAAAAGTTAGTGTAGTGATAGTCCAACGTCTTACTGAACATACATAAAAAAATGAACAAATTTGGATGTCGCACATCTCCGTAACTGTCGACATTTCACCCGAGTATAAACAATATTTTTTATTCAAAATTGCATAAAGGAGACTCCCCAAAGATACTAGCTATGAGACACCCTGTATAAAATAAAAGTATTACTTGTAAGCACATATTATCAATTAAGTATTAAAAATAAGAAAAAAATAGTTATTAGTCAGCTATCATATTCGCACTTAAGTACAGGGAAAAAAGTTTATTTTTAGGCATACTCACAATAAAAAAAAACTTGCTTCTCTTTACAACAATTTTCTCTTGTATCAGGTGGCCTGGTTCCTAACCCTACGTACAAGCGGGGTACTACCGTATTACGTGTAATAGTGTCTTCACATTATTTATTAAAATTTATAATTCCACTTCTTGTGGTGTATATATTTTAAAAATTAGGTTGCATGGCGCGGACCTTTCGCCCCTTGTACAAGGCCTTAATGTACGCCATTGCCCACATTCGCCATAGTTACGCCACTGTTTGTAGCACCATCTATGAGAGTTACTAATAACCTGTATATAATCTGTTTCAATAAGTTAAATAAATAAAAATAAATCAGCAATAAAACTGTTTCTACATCATCAGTCTACAAAATATGTAGGTAGAGGTCTTTCCATTTATGAAAGACAATCGAATTAGTGTGTGTAAGCCGCGCGTACGACGCACATTGTTTCGTTTTGTTGGTGTTTACGGGTACAAACACTAACACAATGAAACAATGTGCCTCGTACGCACAGCTTACACATACTAATTCGATTATCTTTCTTAAATGAAAAGAACTCTACGCAGCAAGCGCGTTCAGTAAGTAGGTAGGTACCTACATTGAAGTATTACTTGCGCAGACATACAGGTGTATCAGAGCTAGCAGCAGAAACTTGGCCGGTAGATTCCTGACTATGTTATAAGTCTAAAATGTTCAAGCAACCATGACCTAACATCAATAGTTATGGAGATATGCAATATCAAAGTTTGCATTTTTTTTTTCAATATTTCTGACTTATTTTTTACAAAAAGTTGAACTATCATTACAGTTACTTATATCGATAATGAAAAATTCATTTGTTTCAATACAACTTAAATAAAATGATAAATACCTTGTAAAAAATGACTTTTCAATTATTGCAAGGTTTTTATCTATTAAGTGTTGGGATAATCATCTTAAGATCTCAATATTACTATTTTCTAGACTCTTAGACTAACCTTCTAGACTCACTCAGTTTGGAACCTTTTGGAACCTTCTTGAACTTTGTCTTTCCAGAACCTTCTAAAGCATTCGAGAACCTTCATGAAAGTTCTGGAACCTTATAGACTCACAGTCACTCTCCGCCACACTTGTTTGGAACGTTAGAGAAATTTTTTTCGAATAATAGAGAATCTTCTAATACGTTCTCCTTCCAGAAAATATAAGAACTTTATGAAACGTTCTGGAACCTTCTACAGTCACCAACACACTCCGTCACTTTGTTTAAAACCTTAAAGAGCTTTCGGAAATTTCAAGAACTTTCTAGAGCCTTATCGAACGTTCTGGAACCATCTAGACTCATCGACATACTCCGATACTCAGTTTGGAACCTTTTAGAACCTTCTTGAACTTTCTCTTTCCAGAACCTTCTAAAGCATTCGAGAACCTTCATGAAAGTTCTTGAACCTTCTAGACACACTCCGCTACTCAGTTTGGACTTTTGTAGAACTTTTAGAAATCTTCTAGAACGTTCTCCTTCCAGAACGTTCAAGAGCTTTATCGAACGTTCAGGAACCTTTTAGACACATAGACACACTCCGACATACTATTTGGAACGTTAGAGAATGTTCGGGAATGTTCTATAACGTTCTTCATCCAGAACATTCTAGAACTTATCAACCATTCTGGAACCTTATGATTCACAGACAAACTCCGCCACCAGAACTTTCTAGAGCCTTATCGAACATTTTAGAACCTTCTAAACTCACTAATACACTCCGCCACTCAGTTTGGGACCTTATAGAATCTTTTTAAACTTTCTCCTTCCAGAACCTTCTAAAGCATTCGAGTACCTTAATGAACGTTCTGGAACCTATTATACTCATCGATACACTCCGCCACTCAGTTTGGAACCTGATAGAACTTTTAGGAATCTTCTAGAACGTTTTTCTTCCAGAAATTTTTAGAGCTTTACCGAACGTTCTGGAACCTTCTAGGAACAGTCACACTCCGCCACACTGTTTGCAACGTTAAAAAACTTTCGGGTATCTTCTACAGCGTTCTCCTTCCAGAACATTCGGGAACTTTATTGAATGTTTTAGAACCTTCTATACTCGCCGACTCTCCGCCACACAGTTTGGAACATTTTAGAACCTTCTTGAACTTTCTCTTTCCAGAGCCTTCTAAAGCTTTTGAGACCCTTCATGAACGCTCTGGAACCTTCTAAACTCACAGACACACTCCACCATACTGTTTGGAAGGTAAGAGAACATTCTTTAGAAGAATAAAGAATTTTCTACAACGTTCTCCTTCCAGAACACTCTAGAACTTTATCGAACGTTCGGGTACCTTCTACAGTCACCGACATACTCCGCCACTTTATTTGGACCATTCTGGAACCTTCTGGACACACCGACATACTCCGCTACTCAGTTTGGAACCTTATATAATTTTTAGTAATCTTCTACAACGTTCTCCTTCCAGAATTTTCTAGAGCTTTATCGAACATTCTGGAACCTTCTAGGCTCACAGATACACTCCGCCATACTTTTTGAAACATCATAGAACTTTCGTGAATCTTCTAGAATGTTCTCCATCTAGAACATTCTTGAACTTTATCGAACGGTCTGGAACCTTATAGAGTCACATAAACACTCCGCCGCCAGAATTTTCTGGATCTTTATCGAACGTTCAGGGACCTTCCCGGTTCACCTCTTAGTTTGGAATCTTATAGAATTTTCGGGAATCTTCCAGAACACTCCCCTTCCAGAACTTTCTAGAGCTTTACTGGACATTCTGAAACGTTCTTGACTCACCGGCACACTTCGGCTCTTAGTTTAGAACCGTAATATAACTTTCGGGATTTTTATAGAACGTTCTCCTTCCAGAACTTTCTAGGGCGGATTTTTCCGGAACCTTCTAGACTTACCGACACGGTCGGCGAACCCATTTTGGAACAATCTGAAGCATTTGCGGCCTTCTCATAACTTGTTAGACAATGTGCTAGAATGCACATTTTCATCACCCACTCCCACCCACGGTCAGCCACCCCCACCAAACTCGCACATTTTCAATGGGACACCAAGGGCTATATATATATATTGATATATTGAATATTGATTACAAATTCATTTGCTTTGTCAACATTCACAAATTCATTCAAAAGCCAAATATGTTAATTTATTAAATAAGTAAATCTCTGCAAAAATATCTGGTTAAAATTTCTGCATGCTTTTAATTATTCCAAATGTGTTATCTCAAAGCCAATGAATTTTTAAATATAATAGAATAAATTCACAAAGTCACTAGCATAAATTTAATATAAGCCATATTCTTTAATTCGCAATTAATCACTCGTCTGTGGGACACTTTATTATCGCTTGTTAAAATATTCTGTTTAATTCTCGCACGTAAAATCTTCGCCGGATATCTGCCGCTTCCATTAATGTGCGGTTGGTTACACTGCGGGCGGCTTTATCGCTGGTTAAGTCGCGTCGTTTAAACGTCAAAACAATCATAAACTCTCTGCGGCACTGGCTCCGCATTTTATACGAAACATGTTGGTTTTTTGAACCTTTGAGACTATTCTATACATTACTAGTATTCTATAATACACTAGAGTAATAACTGGAGTAGTGAAATAAAATTCAAAATAACGCGAGAGATATTTTGTATTTTATTTCGAAATAATACTCTGCAGCCTATTATTAGAAAAAATATGGTAAACACCTACCTCACAGACAAACAGAGAGAGTTTTGAAATCAGCAGACATAATAGCAGGCATTTGTTGTCTATCGATTAGGTACCCAGGTACCCACTCTACTTGAAAGTGACAAAGGCACTTATGAACGCGTACGTGTCGTCTTGCAATAAAGCATTGCGATGTAAACACGGCGCTTATCTTCTCACGAACGAAAGTTCTTTTGACGCAAGTACCTACTCAGTCGTGTTTTTACTTACCTACTCGCATTATGCGCATTGTTGTATTGTTTTTTTTTCAATTTTAATTGCCAATTTTGTCGTAGCTAACTGTTATGGCATGTGTCCACGGTATGAGACACAATGAAGTTTATATTTAAGATTTAGCTAAGATAAATCGCAGTATCTACAGAAATTTTGATCTTTGGCGGATAAGTGTGTACCCAGGTGTTTGGGAGACGATGTCCAGATTCATCTTTTCGTGTCGGCATGTCAGCATGAGATGAATCAGCAGAGACAGGATGACTGGGTAGAGGGCGCAAATGATACTCACCGTTAACTGTGGTATTTATTAGTAACAATTTGGGAAATAATTGCAGATGCGGTGTTGAATGCAGAAATGTCACTTGCTATTGCTACGGTGAGCGGTTGTATATGTTGGTGGCCGGGACCGGGTTAGCCGCCTCGAGCCCCTGATTGGTGGTATCGCCCTATATATACGGCTAAAGACGCGACGGCTCTGGACCACCACAGATCTCTCAATAAATCTATTACGAACAACGTCGAACATTTTCGCTTTAGAAAATATTTTTTCAATGGCTTTTGGAATCCGATACGTTACGTTGATTTTGGAGAATTTTGGATAATGATTTTGGATTTTGGATCAGACCTCAGATAATCGGGAGTTTGCTGGATTCATTCTGAAACGTTAGACAAGCAGAAAACATTAAAATTACATACTTTTTTCCGTTTAGTCTGCTTGTAAGATTCAAAATCACTCAACTGAAGAACAGAACATAAATTATTTATCAAAGCACCGATATAAAAAAGATGCGTGAATTGAGACGCGTTACAGCAAATCTCTTGATGGATAGGTACAATTGCCTATCCGAGAGGTGTCCCCAAAAAAACCTCATAACATATGTACCTATTCACTTCTGTTTTATATCTTCTGAGGTATTATGCCGTGTTTTTGCCACCTTTCTGATCCCATTGCAGGGTCGATGAACCGTGATGAATGAACAGAAATTCTGAGTGGCCGTGAAAACCTAAGAACATTCTAATATGTATTGATGCACATCATTCAGCGCCATTTTCATCAATGTTAATTTAAGCCATTTAATTAGCGAGCGACCGAAATTTCGGTTTCACTGGCCTATGCCGCGGTTTCAGCCAAAACTTCCGCTTAACCGAATTCGTTGACTAAGTTTATAGTATAATTAGGTACTTATTAATTATTTATTGTATTGCTATTGTCCAAAAACACTACTAGAAAATAGTCGATTTTTTTGTAGTTTTAAGATTATTCTTGTAATATCTAAAACTATAAAAATTTCACTGATATGTTTGTTCACTTGTACGAGTAGTTCTAGATAATATATTTAATTATTTTTACTAATTAAATTGATGTGTTTTATAAAATCTAACTCGAATGAACTATTATTTATAAGTTTACAAAAACACATTTGATTTCAGGGTATTGTTTAGGGGAGGATGGGTGAATTGCGGACGCTGAAGCGAAATAACGTACAAAACCTATACTATTAGAAATAATCAGCCTGACTTTATTTATTATGAAACAAATAGTTATTCACCTACAAAATCAACATGAATTATTTTACGAGATCAATCAACAACTATATATTTTTAATCAAAAACAAAACCTTGTCTGTCCGTAATTACCCGTAGCTCTTAGGGTAAATACGGACGAGTGTTGGGTTAATTAGGGACAGCATGGGGTATTTACGGACGAGATCCCACATCATTCACACAAGTCACAAATAAAGCCTCTGGAAGAAGTCCCAGCAGCGCACTTCTCAAGAGCCCAATTCTAACGTTTTAATCACACAATCCAGCCTTTGCTGCGGGGGTCATGATACTTTTTCTGACAAAAAATGCCAAAATATTCATCATTCTCTTATACAGTTTCAAAAAATTTTAAATTTCTCAACTTTTAATCGTTTTTCTTGAGTATTTTTTTTGGTTTCTTTTGTAGTTTTTTCTCTTCTTGTTTCAGATTCTACATTTTTCTTTCTAGTTTCTTTTGTTCTTTTTCTTCTAGGTAAACTATTTCCGGTGTGCTGGTAAAAATGGATATGTTTTTTTGAACCCACCGTTTGTTACGATTGGGTTATAAAGTTGGTACCTTTACTATGTTAATAAATGGTACTGAGGAAGACTGGCTAGTTTGACTTGTCATATTTTGGCTTAAATCTGCATCATTGGTAACGTCACCTGCGCGTACTAATTCATTCGCACGTTTTATTTATTTTTTACGTTTCTAAAGAGTTGAGATGCCTCTTAAGATCCTCTTTGACTTGAAATACTATCATTGGCTGCATCACAGATGACTTGAGATTCATTTTGGGCTCTCTTTGGCTTGAATTATCAAAGTTGGTGTTTCTGGCGTCAAGTGAAGTTTCGGTTCAATAATATAACCAGTACTAGCAAAACGGGATTATCAGCCGACGATTTTGCAAATTCTTTGAAATGCTGGAGTCATTCAACGAATATTCGTTCAGTTATCCAACCAGAGTCAGAAACACTAGCTACTATATTACTATCACTGTCGCATAAGCAGTGCATGCATTCTCTTTCTTTTGAATGTAAAAAAGGTGGAATATGAGTGCCTCCAGCGTTAAAACAATTTACAACTGTAGTTAAGGAACCGCGCTTTGCACTGGTAAATTTACCAACTTGTTTTAATCCATTTGGTGCAAGAATCCTGGAATTCTGTTCTACAGTACTAATCCAAGTTTCATATACATTGTTGATTCAATCTGATTTAAATCAAAATCGAAAGCTATTTTACTTAGAGTAGGTATTGTTACCCCAAAGAAGGCTTTACATGATTTTAAAATGAACTTGAGCAGTTAGTTTCCCCGAGTTTCATTAAAAACTGACTTTTTACCACACATTTTAATAGTAGTTATAAAGCCCTTTTTCACTTGGTCAAGAAGTACAGCCATGGGAATGCCGTACTTCTCTTCCACCTGACGAAAAGTTGTATCTCTATCCTCTATTTCTTGTACAGCTCCTTGTAAGGTTTCGATGATGTATGCTCGTTTTTTTTCGAATTTATTTTTCGAGACATCTGAAAATGTGCAATAAATTGGTTTAGGTTTTGACAAATAATTGAGTCAGGGGTAATTGCGGACGCCCGTATTTACCCCAGGGAGCTTGTCCGCAATAAACCCAACCAGTTTACAAAATAACAACGACAATTATTTGTTGGTTAACAAAATTTATCATCGAAAGTAATCGATAGAAAATATCACTTTTTATTATCACTTACTTCATAGACATAGCACTCAAAATAGTAAACACTAAAAATTAGATCAAAATTCAAAAAATTGTTTGATTTTGTTTATCTTGAAAATTGTGCGCAGCTTTCTTTCGTGAATGTTTGCTCGGCACTAAAGATGGCGGAAAGTAGCACGTGATCGTGGCGGCCGGGCGCGGAAGTAATGTATCGAGTATATATCTGCTAGTCCTTATTTATCCGCAATCACCCCATCGTCCCCTACTCCCTTTTTTTTTAACTCGTAGCGTCTGCTTGTCGGCTTGTCTGTTTGTCTATTGAAAAAACTTTGGATCGATTTTTAACCCTTTTCTAATCGAGCTGAAACTTTGCAGACAGACACATGGCGACGATAAGAATAATCTAACAAATTTTAGTTTAATTTTTTTTAATAATTATAGTTTAATTTTGGATTTTTCGAAATTTTAACGATTTATTTATTAATTAATGTATATTATAGATGTCTCACAGAGGCGAAACTAGTTTTTTTTATGGGAAAGTAGGTATAGAAGTCTTTTGGGTGTACATAGGACTTATGATCTATCGTATGGTTGGCTTAAGTGATCACTTATCTATCTTCAAATAAATTAAAGGTTTTTAGATTTGGAACATATATACAACTTTAAAAAAAAATATGTGTGGATGTTCTAACGGTGGAATTGTTGAATGTTGAATTGTATAGAATGATCTCTCAAGCCAGCTCATACAGGTCGTGAGCCTTGGGCCATCTTATAAAATGACTTCCATACAGGTCTCCTATATAAATAAATTTGTCTCTATGAGACTTTTATAATTTTTCTTAATCATAGTTTGTATCAACATACAGATAAACCAACCAATTTATCATTATTTTCAACAGTGGCAATCTACTCTGCTAAATCTGTGCCTACTCGCCCAGTGGACGCATCAGCTTACTCAGCAGCAACTCTATGAGCAGTACAACAAGCAGCAGCAACTTGCACAACACGGCGGAAAGTTCCAGCTCTATGGACAGTTTACTAAACAGCCATTGCTCATTGGACAACAGCACATCAATAAACAGCAGCAGTTGTTGGCACAATTCAGTAGCCAGCAACCATTTCTGCTTGCACAGCAGTCATTGAGTGGTCCACTGCCTATTGCTGGCCAGTTGAGTAGCAAACAGCAGCAACTGATGCTGCAGCAGCAGCTGGCGGCGGGAAACAGGCTCAGGCCAAGATGGGCGGGTGCCTACAAGCAATACTATAACTTTGCGAAAGGACCACAACAGATTTATAGGTAGTTTTATTTCTATTCTTCTTACTTATTTGCAACTTTTTTTAAATTATCAATTTATTTTTTATAATATTACAATATATTGTAAATTACCATACGTTTCTGTTCTCCTAGGAAAGAATGGTGTTATTTTCTTCTATGATTGTTAAAATATATCCTTAAACATATTTTTATACATATATTCTGAGAACAAAATTACTAGATTTTGTCCACAGAGGGATAATTATAATCAAGATAAATTATAGAAGTCTCCATTGTAATAAAACGTAGAGATATCATGACCAGCTGCAAAATCTATGTATACTTTTTCACAAGAAGGACTATAGATGTCGCTAGGATAGTCCCTTTCATTCATATATATTAAGAAAATAGACCACATTCCGCGATATATAAATGTTTGTCGCCAAAATGGACATTTCGATTTTTTGTCGTTTTTTTCTCCGTTTTTTCGCGCTTTTTTGCGGTTTTCTCCGCGAGTATACACGATAAAAATATTTAGTAAAAAAATTATGAAAGATGATTAGTTTCCACGTACAAATTTTTTACTTTGAATTTTTTTATTCTTCTTCTTTTTTTTCTGCGCCCGTTTGAGTGAAAATAGGTTTTTACTGCATATCTCGGTGTTTTGCCATCAGATTCAAAATAAAAGTACGACGTTTTGTGTAAAATCTGGCCATCTTTTTTTTTACGTACATCGATTTTGCGTAGCTTTCTTTCTCGGCGACATACAAAAATAAATCCCCGTTTTCGGTCCGATTTCGCGAGACTGCCGTTTCTGCGACTGTAGGCGTACTTTTAACGAAATTAAAAAATCGAGTACTAGGTTCTAACGACAGTTAAAGGGGCCATCTTTTGCGCATTTTTTAATTTTTTTTAACTCCTCCACTTTTCTCGGTACGCAGCCGAAGTCGAAATTTCCGTTTCTTTAATAACTCGGTCAAAAAAAATCGCACAGACACGCAAGTAGCATCACCGCGTGGCGCTTGACGGTGCGCATCTTTTCTATTGAAAATAATTACTTCGAATCGCGTGTCCAAGCAGCGGTAATCTTTTTAGTGCGTTTTTTTGGCGTTTTTTATACTTTTGTATGCTGCTCCGCGACTGGGAGGCCTACATTCATCATCCGCACCCCACTCACTAGAGGATGAGTGCCGTTAGCGAGTTTATTGAAAAATATTGTTCTAAAGTGAAACGTTTTTGCGTGACGGAAGCTTACATCCGGATTTTACTATTTCGGCCGTAGCTTCGCAGCAGTGAGACGGATTGAAATTTTAAAATACACGTTTTGTAGGGCCTAGCTTTTCACAGATGACTCAATTTTTAGATTTTTTCTAGGTTCATTTTTAGAAAAGTTACGAGCTAAACCAGATTTATTTTTTATGAATTTGTAATTAAAAGCAATTCGTTGTCATTTGTTTTTCCGTTTTGCCAAAACGCCGCTGTAATCTTTGCTGAATTTCATTCTCTCTTTAGTCTGAGGGTAACCTCCGTGACGGGCGGATGCCTAGGAGAATTTTTGTATATTTTACGTAAATTCAATCAATATTTATTATTTGATCGTGCAATGGAACCGAGAGTGACGTCACCAATAAATTGAAGAACTCGAGCAGTATATATGTGAAGCCTTTTTCTGACAAGGCCGTTTTTAAGGGTTTTTTAAACTTATTTTCGCACATATTTAGGGTTTTATCAGCAAGTTTAAATGACAAACACAATTAAAAAAAATTACAATAGACAAGTCTTTACCGAGTGACATTTTAACATTTATTTTCTACATCTTCTTCTTTGTTTATCACAAAGTGGTTTATGTAACTTTTTTTCGCACATATTTACGGTTTTCTCTGCACGTATGAAAGATAATGACATTTAAAATAAATTTATGCATTTGATTTCACGTTACTTTAGTACAGGATTTTAATATTTTATAACAAAGAGTGCTTTTTAGTATTCAATTAACGCTCAATACTGACAGTAATAATATTTTGAAGAATTAGGAAAAGCACGTTTTTTTGAGATGCAATATTGTTGATTTCGCAATAAAACAAATCTACGCACATGTAATATGTTTATTATTGATGTTTATAAAAATGGACTTCGCTTTATTAATTAAATTATTAATTAAATTTCATTATTGAATATACCGCATAATATTATAGGGGGTGTTTTTATTGTTGGTAATATTTTTAGAATAGGGAATTTTTTTAAATATTATTTTTACATAGATGTGACGTCACGATTTCGATCGAGTGGGATATAGTATACAGGTGTTTTTTATGCAAGAATGTTTATTTGTGATCACTAGAAATTTTTTTTTGGAAAAGGTTTTTTTACAGGCTGTTTTTTATGATGATAATAATGTAAAATTGGGAAAATGCGCGTTTTTTCGAAATGAGCTCTTGCATAGATGTGACGCAAAGATTTTGAAAATGCGCTTGGATGGGAAATATTATACAGGGTGTTTTTATGCAAGGATGTTTATCTATGATCCCCCTAAATTTTTTTTCTGGATTTTAGATTTTCAACATTGATGACGTATTTTTTTTGGATATTTTTTTATACAGGGTGTTTTTTATGATGGTAATAATGTAAAATTGCATAAATGCGCGTTTTATCGAAATAATCTTCGCAGGGGGGGATTATATTTTACGATTATTTAAGAAATATTGTACAGAGTGTTTTTTAGTTTTTGAGGTCACATTTTGGGGATTTTGAATAATTTAAGCGTGACGTTTTAGCCGTTTGGAAAATTATATACAGAGTTGACATTTTGAAAAATTGTCAAAGTGTTTTGTCCAAAATATTTTTTTTTTCAAAAACCAAAAACCGCGCCTATTCACTGCCCGTCGCCCCGCCCAGCGGGCGTCGGCGACCGCGAAACGGGAGCTGTCTGTCTCACTCACCTTTGCGCGGCTTCGGGCGCGCAGCGGCTTCTTCTCCCATCCTTCGGTTTTTTAAATTCAAAGTTCCCACCCCCACACAAGATCTTTCACAACTCGGTTATTTATCATCCGATTTCAATTTAAAAAAATACCACAGATAGCTCTCATCTTCTTCTATCGAATATTATAATCTGGCACAGTCTGCCGCCAGGCTAAATTGCACGCGTAGTCGTGCAACGGGCACCTAGTCATATATATTAAAGATGTAAGGTAGTTTCCGCGAAATTTATATGAAGCCTTTTATTCATTTCGATTTTTTGCGTTTTTTTCGACTTTTTCGCGCACTTTTTTGCGGTTTTCTCCGCAACCATAAGTAATAAAAATATTCTGTAAAAAAAATACAAAAGGCAGATAGTTACCGCGTGAGAATTTAGCACACTCAATTTTTTCCTTCTTCTTACCTCCGTTCTATGCTCATTGGAGTGAAATTTGATTTTTATTCAATAACTCGGCCGCCAGACGGAATTCGGAAATTCTAATAGACAAAAAGGTAGATAATCACGTTGCGCATACGATATAATTTATAAATATTTTTTTTTCTAATTTATTTCGAAAATACGTATTTTTTACAAAATTTACATTTTTTTTTCACCTTTTTCAATCGAATTTATTTCTTAAACTGCGAGGAATATTTTAATTTCAATAAAAGACCATGAAAAATCAAAGCCTCTGGCGTGAAGAACTTATATTTCAATTTTTTCGGACGTCTCCTTCTTATATTTATATGATATTTAATGTTGACAAATGATTTTCAGTCAAAAAGGCTTCACTTCTCGAGACAAGCTAAGGAGACAAGTTAAAAAGACAAGGGAAAAAGAGACACAGAAAGAATGCCGTCTCGCCGAATTTGAAAGATGACAGCGGCATTGTCAATATGAAAAAATTCCACAGAAAATCTCAATGTCGATTTTTGATTACATTTATCTGACCAATACGTCGATTTTACACAAAAAACTAAAGATAAAAATAATGCTTAATGTGTTTATTGTTGTTAAGTATAAAATTTTTCTTTGTCTTCTAAGAACTTTCTTACGAGCGATTCAATTAAACCTATCGCTCTTTGCGAAAATCCTCAGCTGTTTTGAAAATTCGTATGATTTTACTTAAAATATGTTTTTTTAAGGCAAATATCTGAATTAATACAACGTAAAATCATTAAAAAATTACATAAAATTAAAGGTTCACATGTTGGTTTGTGTTTTTTATAAAAACACTCTATCCATTAGATGAATTTTATAAAAAGCGAACCAAATTAACATCTTCTGTCACGAAAAATTGACGAAATCCTATCGAAATTTACCATTGACGGTCAGCCACAGACAATTAAATGATGAAATGTCAGAAATTAAAAATGTAATATCTCGGTATATTTTTGATGGATATTACATCTGTTTTAAAAATATAAAGTTTAAAATATGATTTATCGATTTTGACAACAAAACAATATTTTTTAATTCAGTATAGTTGTAAAAGAGATTTTAATTTTTTTTCTGACATACAAGATCGGTAGAAATTAACATTACCTACGTTTCTACGTTTTTAGTTTTTTCCTACCTTAATTTTAGAAAAGTTAGAAACGATTTCCATTTTTATAGATCAACTTAGACATCTTTTAGATTTTTTTAAAAGCTTAAAATACCGGTAAATTTTTGATGTTTACATTCTTGGCTGTAACTTCTAAACGCGTCATTTTATTTTGGTCGTCGATATCTCGAACGATAGGGAAATAGTTTCTCTATCGAATGTACTAAAAACATGTTTTTAACATCGCAGGCTTCAAAATTACGTTCCAAGTTTTGGGTTTTGGCCGTGGCTTCGCAATGAGGATGTAAAAAAATTTCTATTAAATAAAATTTGTACAAGTTAACGTGATGTATCTTTCTGCATTTTTAGTTTTTTCCTATCTATTTTTTAAGAAAAGTTACTAAAGAAAATAATTACTTCAATTTTTCCCAGTCCCAGGTAGACATCTATTGAGAATTTTTAGAACCTCGAGATATCAGTAAATTTTTGATGTTTAGTTTATTGACTGTAACTTCTAAACGCGTCATCCTATTTTAGTCATCGATATCTCGATCGATAGGGGAATAGTGCCTTTATCGATCACATTGAAAAAAAATTGTTATATTTACAGACTTCAGCATTACGTCCGCTTTCATCTGAGTTTTGTGGTTTTGTCTGTGGCTTCGCGGAATTTTTTTTAATTCTTATTCTTAAAACCACAATCTGTAGAATTTAATGTTATCTATCTTCAGGCATTTTTATTTATTTTTTATCACTATTTTGAGAAAAGTTACAAAATAAAATTTTAAAAAATTCCATCCTAATAAATATTTTTAAACTTTTCTTGAAATAATGATAAAAAATAATTAAAAATGCAGAAATATAGACAACGTTAAATTATACAGACTGTATTTTTTGAAATTGTAATTTAAATATTCCACGCGAAGCCACAGACAAAACAGCAAAACGCGAATGAAAGCGGACGTAAATCTAAAGTCTGCCATTGTAAAAAAAAAATTTTTAGTTCGATAGGAGCACTATTTCCCTATCGATCGAGATATCGACGGCTAAAATTGGATCACGCGTTTAGAAGTTATGGCTAAAAAACATAAGGACAAAAATTTACATAAAACAATAACTTCTAAAAAAATCAACAGATGTCTAATATAGAACATGGTCAAATTGAATAAATATTTCATTCGTTTATAACTTTTCTGAAAATAAAGATACAAAAAAAATAAAAATGCAGAAAGGTAGATGATGTAAAATTCTATCGATTATATTTTTTAAATGAAGGTTATAAAAAAAATTAATAGATGTCTCATTAGTAGTGCAAAATTGGAAAAAAATATTTGATTTAGTTAAATTGCTTCTACATTCTTAAGTAAGGTTAGGTTAGGTTAGGTAATGTTGGGTTAGGTTAGGTTAGGTTAGGTTATGTTGTGGTTTTTGGGTTTTTCTTGGATATCTCCGCGAAGCGATGCCCGATTTCGAAAATTTAAAAAGTTCCAGAGGAGCCCAGCCCGTCCGCGCCTTTTCACGACAGACGCGGCTTCGCCGCGCAGCGACTGTTGACACCCGTCGCCCGCCCAGCGGGCATCTGCGACCGCAAAGCGGGAGCCGTCTGACGCACTCACCTTTGCGCGGCCTTTGCGCGGCTTCCTCTTTCACCATTCGGTTTTTACAAGTTGAGGTTCTCTCTATCCCCACTCGATCTTTCACAACTCTGTCATTTATCATTCGATTTCAATTTGGAAAAATACCACAGATAGCTTTCTTCTTCTTCTATCGAATCTTATATTACAATCTCCCAAACGCGCAGTCCGATCTTTGCGATCGGGGCGTTACCGGAAAGTGTTTACCGTCAATCTTTTTCTTCGTTACTCAACCAACAGTGAGTCCGTCTTCTTCTTCTTCGTTACTTAATCATTAGCGAATCTGCCGCCAGGCTAAATTGCACGCGTAGCCGTGCAACGGGCACCTAGTCAAATATATTAAAGGTTTTCGGATTTGGAACATACAACATTAAAACATTTGATAATGTTTAGATGTCTTTATAAAGGTATTGGTGAATGTTGCATTGTGTAGATTATTTAAGCCAGCTCATACAGGTCGTAAGCCCTGGGCCATCCTATAAAAAGAGTTCCATGCATGTTTCTCATATAAATTGCTTCCTCTCTGTGAGACTTAATATATAATTTATCGTAATTAATACATATGTATTCTATTTAACCAGTGGTGTGCTAAGAAAGAGGTACTGTAATGCTACTTCTTTTTAGGGTCATCAAATAAATTTTAACACATAAGTACCAGAATGACGTTTCGGCCCCACTACACCACTGTATTTGACACTGTTAGATTTTATTTAATTATTCCCCATGTCTTTTGCCATTCATAATACTCTTATACTTTTGACAGAACTTCCTTTCACGAATAAGAATTTGAGACATCATTATTGATTATTGATTTAAGAACTTTGAAATTGGTAAATATATGTATGAGTATTTATTGTTGATTTTTTCTGGTATATTTTATTTTAACTATTTAATAACTGTTCTTTTCCCTTTACTTCTTTTTTCTTTATTACTTTAATTATTTCTCTTTTTCTTTTTCCTTTTTTATATTTTCTCTCCATGTACAATATAACAAATATGTAATTTTCAAACTATGTGGCGGACCAGGTCTTGCACTAAAAACCTGGTTACGCTGGAATAAACATTATTATTATTATTATTATTAAGAGTCGGTTGTATCAACTTGGATTATACCTAGTAATCTTTCATAAAAAAAATATTTTTACGTAACTGTGTTGTGTGATTGGTGTGTGTGAACGCAATAATTATGTTTAAATGAAAGATTACTATAAATCTATATTTATATATTTGAAATTGAAAAATATTAAAATGCGTATACATAATATTTTATTATAATGAAGCATCATATTTCCTTTATTTTCAGGGCACAAAAGCCTAATGTTAAAATACCTTATATATATGGGCAGGGAACGTACAAAGCCCCCATTAATTTTCGGCCGAATGTCGTAAAGGAAGCATATAGAAACCCCCTTACATCATCTCCGCTGTTGGCTAGCCCTGCCTATCCATTCTACGCTGGAAATTCCCCAAATGCGCTCACAGGACAACTTCAATCGCACAAACTGCTGGGATCACCTCCTTATAAGTTCGCCTCTGTTTCTCAACACAAAAACATCCTTTCCACTATCACCCCAACCAAAAGCTTCCTAAGTTTTCCAAGCCAGACTCAGAACTTTGTGAGTAGCACTCATTCTCCTCCAGTGCCTTCGAGCGTGCCATCCCCAATCCACAGTAACACATATGTGCAATCCCAACAGAATATTGCCAGCGATGACTCCCAAGGTTTTATCCCCGGAAATGCTGTGACCACAGTGAACCAGCTGTTCTCCGGGACTGCAAAGCAACATAGAACAACAGTCTACCCTGTCAAGAGTGAAGGCGAAAGAGGTTCATATACTCATTATTAACATAATTTATTTTAAAAGATATTTTGCCCATTGTTTATGTTTATCCCGTATCATCTGAGATATCAATATTGATTTCTTTGATGTGAATTTGGAGCATCACCTATGAGGTGAGATATTTACCAAAATGGCACTGTGTAATTAAGAATTAGAAAATTAACCAAATTCTGATTTTAGAAATTTAATATTAATGTAACTTACACATTTTATTTGCATTCAAATTGACAGTAGTTGTTGTAAAAAATATTAAAAATGGTACCTACTACAGTAAAATATACCTTAATATGTTTACTGAGAATTGGATTATCAGAATTTTGTCATACACATTGTCAAAATTCTGGTATAAAAAAGTCAATTTTTACCAAAATGTTGGATGATACTGTGTTGTTATTAAGCAAAACTATTAATTAATATGATTTTTTCAGGACCCATACATACAATTCCAGCGCCAAATTTAAGTTTAGCTGACAAACCTATTGTAGTTCCAGAAAATAGCAACAACTATGCTTTTTCCCATTCTTCGTATCCGAACCATCAGGTATGAAGATTTTAAGTATTATATAAAGAGCTACGAATAAAAAAGTCATTTATTCTAGAACAGGGCCATCTTCCATATTAAAGTAATCAGAAAAATACATTAAAAAAGATCAACCTAAAAACTGCTTGCAGAACAAAACAATTCAAAAAGGTAATAAATTGTGAAAGAATAAAAAGTACATTTTTATCCAAAACTACTATTCTTTAATAATTACAATCTTGTATTTATGCTCCTACTGAATGGCGATAAATCATAACAAAAGTGAAACTATCCAAACATTTGTTTTTCAGTATACTTAACCATTTTAATTTTTATAGAATCGTGAATGTGAAAAATAGAAAAAATCTATATAAAATTAGTTAGATCAGCCGGTATATTTATTGTGTTTGCTAAGTGAAACTAATCTGAAAGTACACACAGTGAAGATACACAGATGTTAAATCTCTAACTATTTTTTAGTCTGCGATATTAGCGCAAGTGCACTTTTTTACAAAAGAAATGTGACTGTTATATTCGGGGTAACACATAAACTTATAAAACTATTTTCCAAGATGATTATTAAGGATTCTGAAGTTATATAAAATAGTTTAAAAAAGAAGAACATGTTTTCTGTACAGCCACTATACAATGGAGTCACATATTTTGATAGGTTGTTTGGTAAATACTGTTGAGCAGGGAGTGCTGTATTACTACGATTCTCATAATTAAAAAATAGTTAAAAAATATTTAAATTATTATTGTAGAAAATTACACAAATCATTTTGATTCCATGACGTAAAACTTTTTCAGTTCAAAGGTGTCAACACATATGAGGTAACAGAAGACACCAATGACAAGACATATAAAAATCCATACACGGGTGAAACAAAGTTGTTTGCCCCTGATCCAAATCCATCTCAGCTATCAACAAAGCTAACGCCTACGAAGAACTACTATCCATCAGTGATCAAACACCCGTATCCCCATGAAACAGCTTTTAAAGTCCAGGTATACATTTGACTTTTTCCACCATCATCAGAATATTCCAAATTTATAATTATGGCAGGGAATGACTGTTAATTAATGTTATGCAAACAACGTGAAACGAGACTAAGGGCCGGTTGTGTAAACTTGGATTATAGTAATCTTTTGTAAAAACCATAGATTTTTATGACAATGGGTTGTGTGATTGATAGAAAAGACAAGAATTAAACAAGGTTTAAACAAAAGGTTACAATAATCCTAGTGGATACAATTGGCTCTAACAGTGCACAATGGAGTCTGAGAACCAACACTTATATGATGCCTAAAACTGGTAATAAAAAGACAAAAGTATATTCATTCTAAATGTGGAATCATGACAAAAATCACAGAAAAAAATTCTGGTTCAAATTTCTGCAAGGTATAAATCATATTATTTAGCTTGTTTCAAAGCAAATTAAATTTTAGTATTCAATATATTTCCTTTCATGATACCCCATGTTTTCAGAAGACGGGTTAGAAATATTGAAAAATAAATGCAAACTTTGATATAGCCTATCTCATTAACTATTAACATTTCACCCAAAGTGTAAAAAATATTTTCTATTCAAAATTGAATTAAGTAATATCTTCTACATTCATAGAAGATATACATATAGAATTTGATTCGTTGTAGACTTTTAAACATAATTAAACTTTATACATTGTGCATGAAATTTGACATACATATTTACTTGTTTTCATTTACACAAAATATTATGTTACCAAATACATACTTCATGAAAAGTTATATACACATATAACTTTTACTTATCTTAAACAAATTAATTTCAGTCTGTTACTCCATCACTTACTTCTCAAGACCTTTTCCAAATGATGCATGGTGGATACTCTCAACAGCAGCTGGCAGACACCTACAACTTCCCGCTGCTTCAGCAACCACAACTTCAGCAACATTTCTCACAGCAAACCCTCGATACATCTGTTCCACTCCAAGTAAGTCCTCTTGTATTTAGTGGTGTCAATAAAAATGATTAAATAATCCTCAAAGATATCAATGATAATTAAAGCAATAATTAAAATTAAAAGCATTATCTTTAGTAGCTCAATATCGTAGACCTAATTTTTCCACTTTATAGCCGTTTAATGCAGTTATTCAACCAACTCACGGAGACCAGACTAACTTCCAACAGAATGTCCTTTTCAAACCTGATCCGAAATACATTCAAAAAATACAAGAACAATATTTAAAACAATCTTCTGCTTTCCAACCAAACTTCCATTCATTCAACTACGAAGAACCAACACACTCACAGGGAGTGGAAGCATTACAAAATGAAGCTTTAAAGGCCAGCTTTGAAAACGTATTGAATGAGGCACAAGAGTCGCGTAACATTCATTATAATATTATTCGAAATACAAACGAGGGAGTTCCATCGATAAACAATTTCAGTGACAGCAACAAGACCCAAAGTAAATCAACTGAATTTTCTGAACCTGGAGACACATTCAACGTTCAAACGAGTGTCAATTACGTTCCAACAATTTTACCAGAAATAGAATCAAAAGGGTTTTCAGAAAGTAGCCCCCTGACTGCTTCGTACTTTACTCAAGTAAGTGATGCTGATGGTAGCTCAGTTTCAACAAATTATTACTCATCTCTTCCAAACAGTGAGGTTGCTGATACTTTGGCAACTCTTCAAGCAGCCAGTAATCTAATAAACTTGTCAAACGATGCCCAAAAACATCAAACCAAGCAAGACGATGTAAATGTGCATTCGTACTTCTCTCAAAATATGATTCCGAGCAAAAGTCAATACACAATAGATCACAACAGCGATTCTGGATTCAGGCCAATAAAAAGCTCTCCATACACACTTAAAACAGAGGATAATGAAACACCGATAAGGATATATGTACCTGATCAATACGATGATATTGAGACTCAACCATCACAAAATATACAAGTATCAGCATCGTTGAATGCTAATCAGAATGCAAAAGATGTTGTAAGAATTTATAATTCAGATCAAACACAGAGTGGCAACGGCCAGCAAGATTATGAAGACTATTCGCAAGTAAGTAGAATAATGAGACCTTAATTTTAGATAGTCACAATAAAAAGCACCAATTTAGGTTTATTTTCACCAATCAAATGAAAGAGATGGATATTATATGCATAGAGTTATATTTTAGTATTTCATATATCATATACATACATATAAGGGATATAAAACTAAAGGCAATAATATCCCACTGGGGTGTTCCTGGGATAAATACAAAAAACCTATCACTATGCAAGGGAATTTTGCTAGAGTCTATGAAACCTACATTTTGTCCGAAATAAGTTTTTAGAAACAGTTGTCACCTCAGTTTTCTTTTTATATACTAATATATAAATATTTGAATACACATATAATTAATAATAATCAACTTAGTTTTCACCACTTTTGTATTGAAAAAATGTCAACATATTTCAGAGCCATGGCTCCTTCATCAGGATACAATTAATATATATATATATATAAAAAGAACCCCGTGTTTCCCTACCTGCCAAGTTTTCTCCACAACCAGCCACAAGCACCCACCGGTGGTTATGGTGGTGGATAGCCCTTGGTGTCACATTGAAAATATGCGAGTTTGGTGGGGGTGGCTGTGCGTGGGTGGGAGTGGGTGATGAAAATATGCTTTCTAGCACATTTTTTTATTATGGGAAGGCCGCAAATGCTTCAGATTGTTTCAAAATAGGTGCGCCAACTGTGTCGGTGAGTCCAGAAGGTTCCGGAAAAACCTGCTCTAGAAAGTTCTGGTAGGGAAGGGTTCTAGAAAATTCCCGAAAGTTCTATAAGGTTCTAAACTGAGTGTGTCGGTGTGTCTAGAAGGTTCCTGTACATTCATAAAATTTTCTTGAAAGTTCGGGAAGGAGAATGTTCTAGAAGGTTCGCGAAGTTCTATGACGATCCAAACAATGTGCTAAAAATTTCCGCGTGCGAAGCCGCGCGGGCACAGCTAGTTGTATTCTAATCCATAAAATTAAAAAATTGAAGTACTTACCTACAGACAATCAAAATATAGAAAAAATTATGTATGGAAAATTAACAATAATAAAGTACTTACTTAACATGAAAATAAATTCAAAAGATAACTAAAAAACGCGCAAGTACGAGATTGAACTGAATGACAGGGCGAGGGGTTACCGCCGAGTGGGAGCTTAGTTCCAAAGTCGCCGCACACCAATTTACGTTGGGCAAGCTTTAGAGAGATCTTGTATGTGTCCCTACCAACTGAGTTTGTTGTCAATTATAATTCCTAGGTATTTTATATCACATGCTTTTTCAAGACATACACAGTTGCATCCATTTGGTAAACTACAGCTGTGTAACTGTACTTGATAATTTATGATGACTTTAGGTTGACCGGCTTCTGTTGGACTGAGTGTTAGGTACTTAGTTTTTCAATGTTCAGTAAAAGTAGATTGCGCTCAAGCCACTTTTTAACGGTCACTATACCATTTTTTGCTATTTTGTGAGCAGTTTCCATGTTCTGCCTTTAAAAAGTAATACATTATCATCTGCAAATGAAATAACTTGACCCTCAGTTGGCAAATCACACGAATCGTTAACATATAGGAGAAAGAGGATTGGTCCAAGGACACTTCCCCGGGGTACACCGTGTGTTATATGTTTTGGTGTACTATAATTTCCTTCCAGTGAAACAACTTGAGATCTCTCTGTAAGATAGCTTTTAAACCAATCATGGGTCACACCGTCACATCCTATGCGCGATAATTTAACGAGCAATCTATCATGTGGAACTGTATCGAATGCCTTAGCAAGATCAAGAAATATTGCAATGCACTTATCTCCATTATTGGTGTGTTTTGTGACATATTCGGTCATTGCTCATATGGCATCTCCAGTACACATATGCTCTCTGAAACCGTGTTGATTTTTTGATAAAATTCGTCATTCATTTCAATAAGTTAATAATCTTTTCTTAACAATTATTTCCAATATTTTAGAAAAAATAGTATGTAGCGAGATTGGTCTGTAGTTTGATATCTCAAGCTTGTCTCCTTTTTTAAAAATTGGTTTGATGAGAGAACATTTTAATGCTTTTGGGAAAATACCTTGCGTCATGCTGTGATTGTGATGTGAACAATGTGTCATGTGAACAAGTGGGGTAACAATGAGAGATTTCGTAGTCTTAATTGTTTCAGTGCAGATATTGTCCACACCAACAGATGATTTGTTAGGCAAGTCATTAACGATCCGAATCAATTCCGTTTCATTGGTTGTAGCCAGACATAGACCGGGAGCGGAAACAGGAGAGGGATAATCATGGTCAACATTATCATTATAGGCTGCCAATTTTGGTCCCACATTTGCATAATAATTATTAATTTCATTTATGACTTTTTGTGGTTCTTCTTGCAAATTAATATTCCTATCATTAATTCTTAATTCCCTTGGTATTTGAGGCCTCTCTGATGAGTGACCATGTTTTTTTAAAATCAATTTTAGTCTCGTTGAATTTTTGTTTGTAGTAAGTTTCCTTGGTGTATTTTATTATCTTGTTACATATGCTTCTATATTTTGTATAATTTTGGTATTGAATAGGGTTGTCAGAATTTTTTAAAGCCTTATTTAGTTTATTTCTTTTGTGTGTGCATGCACTGGAGTACACAGTTAGAAATCCAGAGTTTTAATTTTTTGTATTTATATATCTGATAATAATTTTTTCGTAGTTATTATTAATGTAATTTGTAAAAATATCCAAGAATTTCTGAAACTTATTATTACTATCATTATCAGTGTAAACTGGGAGCCAGTCCTCTGTCTTAAGGCTCTCTTGAAGAGTATTGAAGTTAATTTTTTTCTTTACAAAATTGTTTCTAATATTAGAGCTCTTTTCACTGTCTATCATCTTGAGAAATAAGGTATAGTGATCCGTGACAGAGTTTAAATATATATAAAGCTGGTTGAATAACATTTGAGACTTTTTTAACTATTGAATTAGAAATTTCATTCTTTATAAATACAAATTTTCTCCAATGTTTTTCAGTATCAACTAATGCAGGGTAAGGAAAAGATTTAAAAAACTTCTTCTTATACTTTTTATTTAAGTTATTAATTCAGGTGGCGTATACTTGATTGGTGGAAATGGATATTGCTGCCTTTACTTTTAATAGTGATTTGGAAACATGATTTTGGAAGAAGAGCTTTATTTCCTAAATAATCTTGAATTCAGTATATTCTAAATTGATAATCCTCGGTGACTCCATTCAAAACAGTTATGTAATTAAATTTTTTAAATATTGCTGCCTTAGCTTTTATACCCCTCATATTACGTTCATATAGAAATGCAATCAAATGCTCTCAGTATAGGGTCACACATTAAAATGTTTCCAAATTAAGAAAGAACCGACGAATCTATACATTTTCTTTTATAACTTAAGAGCGTGTACAGAATGTGATTGAGTGTACTGGATCTGCATTGAAAAAAAGGGTAACAGAAAATATATTAGTTTTGAATGCAATCGTTTCTTATTTTGATGAAAAGTGAAAAAACATGAGATTTTTCTCATTTATGTACATACTATGCAAGCAATGCAGTCGAACTTGGCTATAACGAGCGAAACTGTGAAATAATTTTGATTTGCGCGATTTTCCCATACAGTTGTTCTCGGTTATAAGGAGCGCGATTCCCGGATATATGGAGCAAATTTTAGAAACTCTGCATACATATTTGCTTGGGTTACAGAAAAAAAAAATACGTACTCATAACAATGAACTTGTTCACTTCGATTTTAAAGCGGCCCACACTTAATTATGGTTCATTTGAGTATCCAAAAATGCCACGCGCGCAGGCAAACAATAGTTTATCGGCATTCCTTATCAAAGGAATGCCAATGAACTGAAGGTCGGGAATATTGATCATATAACTCCGATTATTGGAGGTTTACAAAATGTAAAAACTTTTATACAGAGTTTGACTTAGTGCTGGTTGTTTTATGATTGGTAGTGGATAGTAAATCTACTTTTTCCTTAACTATTACAGTTAGGGAAAAAGTAGATTTTTACGAAATCCGCCTGTTTGATTGATGAAAAATGCAAAAATCTAATAGCCAAAATCTAATAAACAACCGGCCCTTAGTTTGGTTCAAGGGTTTCATTTTCGCACTTAATATATGGTGAATTATACTTTATTTTCATTTTCAAATTTTCATTTTTTTTTCAACATTTCAAATTCAATCATGATGCTCTCTGAATATAATCATGAATGTAAAAACGATAGAATTTTTTAAAAACCTGTTTTAAATTTAAAGTAGGTACCTAGGTACTACAAAGAATAAAAATATTATATACTTATCTAATACTTCTAACCTTTACTGCTTAAGTTCTATATGTTATCTCCATTTCTCTAATAAAAATTCAAACATATTGCAAATTTAAACAAACAATGTTGAGATATTAAACTATGTACCTACAGTAAAACCTCATTAATCCAAATTTCAAGGTACCTACCGTAATCAAGGAGGTAAATCATTTCGAAAACGCAATATGTTTTTATGTTGACTTGTGTTTTTTAAAAATTTCGAATTATGATGAATATTGAATTTTCAGGATTATACCGTATAACGTAGCAATGCAAAATTAATGTGTACAAAATTAAGATAATTTATATTAATGCTGCATGTTTCAAATACATTGGCTGATTAACTAATCAAAAATCTGAATAAGCTTCAGAATCCCATAGTTTAACAAATAATAGTTAAAGCAAAGAAAGTACATTTACCATGAAAAAATAGAGCTATATAGGTACCATGTATATTAATATGTTAACAATTTTTTTTAAAATTATGCCTAGTCGGATAAAAATTTTAATTTCATGAAAGAGGTAATGATTTATTTAATGTACTAAAAATGTTGTAAAAAATTCATTTTAACACGATTGCCTACCATTAGTTTCAGAATTCAGAAGTGAAACAAAATTCAACAATCTCAAGATCCCCAGCACCGGAAGATAATCAAGTGAAATTACCACTAGAAAGTCCTAACTCTAACAATGTTATTGATGTGGCACAGAAAAATGTTACAAATCCTATTAACCTTGATGTCACAAAGGATTGGAAAACTAGTACTGTCAACAAACCCACGGAGAAGAATGTCTCGACCGGACCGAATCAAATTTCTGAATTTGGAAACAGAATAGCACCAAAGAGAGATGAATAAAATAATTATACACAATAACAGTGAAAAATTGACGAGTTTAAGTTATTTTAGTCACATTTGTAATATTTATTTTGTATTTACTTAATTATACTCTGTAATATATTATTCTATTTTGTAAATATTTCATAAATCCTTATTTAATAGGCCAATGGCATTATATACATTAAGGGTAACATATTATTATGCATAAATAAAAATTTGCGAACACAACAAAATACAAAGTGTCAACATTGTGAAATACCACAAAATCAAAAAGAAAACACCTATTTCCAAAGCATTTTCCATTATAAATGACATTCCAGAAAAAAGTATTTCATACTTACAGATTTTCTTCGTGACACATGAGAAATAAAAAAAACACATACCCAATATTTGTTATTTACCATCACCTGTATTCCCAACAGGATAGTTTTAGATATGTATTTGAAAAATTAGAAAAACCAAAATTTTGTAGCAAAAAAGATTTTAAAGAATGTGAATAACTGCAAAAATGGAATTTCAAGGGAGCAATTTTGTTTTATTTATCAATTCTGCATCAGCATTGCTTCTCAGAAATCAGGATCTTCAAGCAGACTTGTGGTAATTTTAGAGCATCCTTCCTTGACATTATAATTTTTAATTTTTGGTTTTAAAGTACATAGATGATAGACTTCATCCATAAATGCAATGTGTTTTAAATTCCTTATTTTAATTAGTGATTATTTTAACCGGTTATTCATTTGAGATTTAACCGGTATTTATTTGAGATTTGTAACTGATTGTATTGTATGGTGAGATTAGTAAAACATCAGTTAAAAATTATCAATAAAGATGGGTATTCTGGCTGGAACTGGTCCAAACACCACAACTAACTTTAATTATATTTATGAAATGTATCTGGTTTGTCACGTTCGTATCTTATGCACTGAATAGTCAACCATATGTTTTCATTGTTATCATTAAAGGTGCCATTCTTAATATTTTTTCAACATGGGAATTAAAATTCATAAAATTGTCAAATCGCAGCTGTCTCTTTTTTCCTGTGAAATCTCACACTTTAAACCCTTAGGGCTCCCAAAGCAAACCCGCGGCCGCCTCAGATACAGAACAATGTCTCAATGGAATTCCTCCCTTTATTTATTTACAATGAGGGTGAAAGCACAAAAATTATGCTTTGTGCTCCAATGTAATAAAGAATGAGAGAAAAGAAACATACTATTTTTGCAAAATATGTGAGGCTAAACCTTTGCTTGATCCCTGGATTTGCTTTGAAAAATACCTGATCGAAATTAATTACCAAGATTTGAATTAAGAATTACTTATTATATAGTAGGGTTGAGGGGCCAGCTTTGGCCACTTTAAGATATTTTTTTGCCAACTGTGCATCACTACGAACTCAAAAATAGTCGGAAACGATTTTTTTAAATTTCCCCATATAGCACATTCATTACTCTTTTGAAAATGAAGAAAAAAAAATATAAAATTTAATATAATTTGAAATAGAAACATCAAACTTGAAATGTGTCCAAATGTGGCAGTTCTGGCAACTTTTTATCTAGTTTTGGACATGTCATTGTGCCAATTCTGGCACAATGACATGTCCATAAGGTTTCTTAATACATATTTAGAACAAAAATAAAACAAGATAGGTAAGTAACTATGTATAGGAAAATTTTATTATAATTATGATCTTGTCGTGCATATAGCTAAAGAATGAGGTAACTTTTAATGCCACTCAAAACCCGGACAGATCAATTTGAAAAGATAAGAAAGAATTTTCTGCTTGTAGTTTTCTGGGTTATTCTGCCATGTGTATCTGACCTCTCTGGCCGAAGTTACGGATCTCATTGTAGGGTCCATCAGGGCTGATGATGAACCCTGCAATGAGATCCAAAAGGTCGGCCAGAGAGGTCAGATATACCCTACATGGCAGAATATCTCAAAAAACTACAAGCAGAAGATTCTGAATGGCCGTGAAAACCTGAGAACATTTTTAGAAATAAACTTAGTCCCTTTTGTGGAAGCGGGTAATGACATTATCATTTTAATACTATTTTCTGCAAAAGATACCAGATTAGGTATTTGTGACATAACAAATAATGTATAAGGTACTCATTCCTTTCCTGAGATAAGTTATTTCACAACCATTATCATTGTCTTCCGATGCAACAGGGTACAATATTTTTACTACTTTTGAATTTTACTAATGCATAATCTCCTTCTTTTGGACTTCTTTCTAATTCTTCATTTTCCGAAGATCTCGATTTGATAAATCCACAACTGTTTCTCATTTGTTGAGTTTTTTTTAAGAATGTTCTTAGGTTTTCACAGCTGCTCATAATCTTTTGGTTTGTATCTTTTGGCATATTATGCCGTGTTTTTACGACCTTTTTGAAAAAAATTTCAGACAAAATTATGAAATTTGACATGAAGTCATTTGTGTAAATGTTAACATTTGCTAGTGTTTTTTATACCTGCGCTGACGGGAATGACCACTCAGGGCGCACACAGGGCTTTAATCATCTGTATGACAGTAATAAGCCATACAATATCCGCAACTGACCGGCGGCGAGGCGCGCAGGCCGGAAAGGATGTTTTATGACTCCCATTTTATATCCCGCCAAAAGACGAGATTATTTGAAGTTTTGTTGCCGGTTTTGAAGTTTTAAAATGTTACATCTTGTGTTTTACTAAAATTGAAAATATATTCTTATAGTCGTCTCGCGTGAAAACATTTCGTCATTGACTCCTTTTTGTGCTTTTATCTGAGATTTCCTTGAAAACTTTCGATATTTTAGTCTCTTCATTTACGATTTTAATATACATATTTTGATAATTGTGAAGGATATTAGATATTTTATTGCGTTTACGTTAGATTTTAGTTATTTTCGCATTTTGACTAATGTTTCGTTTCAAATGAAAATGGCGTCAGTTCGCAGCGCATGTTAATGTTTTGCATTAACTATTTCGATGAAAATGGATTTGATTAAAGATGTGGACAGGAAAATTGAGAAGGGCAAGATTGCGAAAAAATATGGTATCGCCAATTCGACTGTTTCAACATTTCTAAAAAATCGCACCAAAATTGAAAAGCGCAGTGAAGTGTTTTTTTTTGCGTTTTCATTTATCTGTTTTAAAATTTTTTTGATGGCTCAAGATCACATATCGAGGTACATAATTTATTTTAATTTTATTGAAACAACTGACAAAAATGAATGCAACATTGGCCAAATAAATGTGTTTAAAATTACCTGGAAGTGTGTTGATGGTTTAAAAACTTCCTACCTCCTAATTCTACTTCCCTAATTCAAAAATCGATTTTTTTTTTGAATTTCGGTTCCCTGAATTTCTACTGTGCATATTATATAGATATTATGAATAGGAATTTTAATACTAAATTATCACTTATGACGTGAAGTTCAGATCCTCATGATCTGACCCCCTCGTCATCACCAGCTACTTCAGTCGGAGATGAATGGGACAAACCTTTCTCGTTAAATCTATTCTCAGGGTCTCTCAGCAGCGCGCAGGGTCTCCGGGACGCACCATCTCACACTCACCAACAATAGATACTAAAGATGCAACATAATAATGAAACATGGTGCGTTGCGTGGAGAAAAACAAGTGTTATAGAAATTGACATGTGTTTATTTAACAATCTAACTGCTCATATCTATTACAGTGGATAACCATACAAACATGCTGGCAGCGCATCTATTACCACGATTTAAATTTACTTAGACTAGAATGGAGATCTTCCCTGAACCATTCCATGCGGACACGGCTGCTTAAAATATCACTAAATTAACCACTAATTTGAGCTCGGCTCAATGCGGTGTCACCCCTCGCACACGGAATAATTCAGCGGAGATCATTACAGAAATTAAACTTGAAAAATAAAGAACTTAATCTAGCACGAACACTGAATAAAAATGTCACATCGGAATGATGCAATGTGATTTCTTCCGATGCCTGACAGTGATGTCTTTAAAGTTTGCGTATCTCTGGGCTTCATGACTCTGCAACATCAAGCCGCGACGTCTCGCAGGTCCAGAGTCATAGGGACATGAAGATTATTAAAATAGGACGATACCAAATTGATCGCTGGTCATCGGCGACATGTCTACTCAGGTCACGCTGTCTCATGCCGAGGCTGCTAGACAATCCGCATCTGGAACTGAACTGTTCTTCTGGGTCCAGAGATAGTCCCGCACTGATGCTCGACTCCCGATGCAGACGATGTCCGGAACAGCTCGACCCGCTGTAAGTCAAAATGCCGCACAATGTCTTCACATCGTGCCTTTTGGACGGTTCACCGCCCGTGTAGGAAAACCCTACGATAAAAAGCACTTATTAACACACAATATTAATAATATAAGGACGCTTACTCATGTTATTTCAAGGTGCTCTGTCGTCATCTTACCTCAAAGGAGGGTCACATGTTTCATTTCCGGTCGCTAATATGAAAGTGCCGCCATCTTGATGTTCGCGATCCCCCTGAAGCTAGCGAGCGTACCGAGTGAAGTTATATGCGTTTGACAATAAACAATTTTTTATATCTTAAACAGTGGTACCTACCCGAATTTCATGATTTTATCAGTACAATATTACGCGCTGTAATGGAAAATCTTATAATATGAATGCGCTAAAAATGGTGCAAGTATTGCATGTGTTTCCATTGTCAGCACAAAAAAAACAAATGGCGAAATCGTATAAAGTAGCGAGAAGTATGGATTGTTTTAAATACATGCAGATAATATTTAATGTGTAGAAATATTATAAACATTAAATATAATCTACTGTACATTTATAAAATTAATCTACATATTTAATATTTATACACGTTTACTTTTAGTTTACAATAAACATATACTTGTTTTAGAATATGTGAATTTGACCATTTTTTATTTTGGTGGTGGCCACTCCGGCGGCTCATTGCGCATGCGCGGTATGCACAGAATAAAGATGGCGGTATGTGTCAAACGCTTGAAATGTTGTTTAACAAATATGTCATTATAGGAATGTTGTCTCCAAATCAGTTACATATTTAAGCAGCAATTAAAAATGCATAATTAGTATAGCGACTGTGCGACATAGCATTATTGGTTTACAATGAAATTGTGTTAGACAGATCTTTCTTTAAATTTAGTGCTAGAATATTCTTTTTAAAATGTGATGTTTTGTTTTAGGAAATACGAAAAAGTTTGTTCCAGATTAGAAGAAAAAGCGTCACTTTGAATGTTTTAATACGGTTGTCTGGCAAAGAGTGTTAATTTGACAAATGACAATAAATTTGAAAGCAAATTTATGTGTTTTAGAAGCATTTGACGAAAATATTAATTTTAAAACTCAGCTCTGGCTTATTAATCAGTTACAAATACTTTTATCTCAATTATATCTAAAGTGAAAAATTAAGGAACATAATAATTAATAACGACTCTTGCTTGTAAAATAGCCCGTGCGCTGGTTGCCTGTCATAAAGTTGTAAAATTATTATATTTAGATAAGACCTATTAGACACCAATGTCCGCGCAGTAGCAACCATAACTGACAGCTGATTGTATACATCAATGGCCGCATAGCGGCCATTACTAGCTGTGAAGCGGTCGTCATAGCCGACCATACTGTCAACCAGCAAGTATTTATGGCCAGCATTTAGCGGCCAGCAATAGCCGCGCAGCTAGAAAGACGCGCAGGCTAGAAAGCCGCCCGCAGGGCCTAGCAGCAAGCAATCGGCGATAGCCGATTGCTTAACTGCTAGTATTCTTTTAAGTGCTCCACGAATGGAGTGTGACGAATATGAATCATGTCACACACTGTTAAATTTTAAAAAATGTAAAACTTGCCGAAGCATAAATAACACTTTGGAAACAAAATAAATGTAAAATATAGAAATTTTTTGATTGTACGCGAGATGTCACTGGCCAGACATGTAAAAGAATAAAGTGGTGCAATTTATTTAAGATTCGATGTCACTTTGTACATAATATAAATGAGAAAAAAAATTTAATACAGTACATCAGCATAACTACGGATCAGCATAACATGAAAATTTACACAGTTTAAATTGATAGTCATCACAATTGGACTGAACATATTAAGAGAAAAGCTTCAATACTGAGATAAAGGATCATCTATCATCTCTTATGCAACTTGGCAGCAAGCATCGAAATCAAGGATTGGAAGGCAGAAAGAAACCAATTGTTTTGGTGGTTTAGGTGTTGAGATAATATTTGAAACACTTATCAGCATGAGCTAATAATAATGAGTTCACACCAGGTATTCAAAGTATTGAAGAGAAAATTAAGCACAGGACAAAATTAAATTGTTAATTTATTAGAAAGTTCCGTTTATTTTTGAATTACAAAAATGGTTTTTTAATACATCATACAAAATCAACAATATATTTATCTCTGTTTAACTTTTTATAATGATGCTCAAAGAACAATATATTATTTATCAAATTCATAAATCACTGTTATTTTATACATAACGTTATAATTATTTATGTATGTGATCGAAACTGATATTTTTTATATACATACAACTAAATTCTAATACAAATCAAATGTATGCTGTGAGACATCATTTTGAAGCATGTTAAAGTAATTAAAATTATTACAAACTTTTTTGCAGAACAATATGCACATTTTTAAATTTATTTGACCTTTTTCAATTTCAAAACAATAAAGTATAATTAAATAGTATAAAATAAAATGCATAAAATGATTTGTAAAGAATTTCATAGAAAGAGGAAAATATTAATTACGTATCATGTGTCAAAATACACACGTGAGACAATATTGATTGTGAACAGTCATACAATGTTTAGATTACTGTAAAAAAGTACAAGCGCAAATAAAAGGATCAAACAAAAATTTATTTTAGGGCTCCCTTTCTACATTTGGTGACAACCATGATAAACAAAAGAAAATAACATGAAAAATAAACTATACACATGTAGTATTATCAGTATACTTGAAACAATTTGATCTTTTATATAATAAATGTATACCTACCAATAAAATACTAAATGCATTACAAACTAAAAAAATAATGGTTACAGACAGATGTAATATTATAAATATTCTCATATGTGGTTACATCAATTTTGTTCAAAATTATTTTTTTATACATTTTTTCTTACGTTCACTATGTATGTGGGGTATGAAAGCAAAGGTACCAATATCCAAAAAAAAAGATTAATGTAGTCATCAAAGATTATAAATTTAGAATATACTGTAATCGAGGTTTTACAGGAAATTTAGAGGAAACATGATTTTGGAAGGGACAGATACATAAAATCTATAACCAGTACTATCTATAAAATTAGTAATCCTCAGTGCATTCAAAACATTTTTTAATTTTTTGGATATTGCTGTCTTTGCTTTTGTACCCCACATATCCTGTAGAGTTTTTCATTAGGAATGATATTACATATTTTACAATGTCATAGTAAAATTTTCTGATCAGTTTTTCTGATTTTTATTAATTTTAGTATACTCTGACAATCCACCATAGTTAAGTACATGCTTGCACAACATTTGATAATTATCCAAAATTTTTATGAAAATAAGCATTCGTTTGTGAATACTCAACGTGAACTTCGTCGAACTTATGGTTCGCATATTAGCCCTACTGTGTTTGCTATTTGGTGAGTCGTTGCAAAATTTGAAAAGGATTTTACTCTTCATGATACTAAACCACCAGTAAGACATCGAAATGCAAGAAGTGAAGAGAATATTAGTGCTGTAAGAGCTATTGTTACAGAAGAGGCAAATTTATTGAATCCTCATCGTTGGCAAAAATTGGGCGTTTAAACAATTACAACTTTTTTGACAAAAAAAAGTGAAAGTAATCCACAGGAGATTCAAGAGAAGCTTTATCCGTATCCGCAAAAGGTCACGGGTAGCCAAGGCGATGTCATGGCGGTATCATTGAATCATATATTTTATTGAATGAGCATGGAAATGCAGTTACAGTGAATGCTGAGCAATATCAATCAACGTAAAAATAATTTTTGTGGCCAGAACGGGATGAATTTGATTTGAATGACGTGCGGTTCCAATGAAATGTCACACGTCATACTACTAATGACACAATCAACTTATTGCAAGAAAAGTTTGGTGAACCAATAATTTCAAGAAATTCAACTATTAATGACCTCCAATAAGTTGTGATTTAAGCTTCTTTGGAATAATTTTCGAGGGATTATCTGAAATGAATAGTTTATTCAAAGAAACCACAAACAATTGATGATTGAAAATTGAATATCAAACACTGCATTCACAACATTAGGCCTAATTTATTTGATAGTCATTGAAAATTGCTTTCAACGAATCCACTCCTGTGAACGAAGCCGAGGCAGCCATTCAAATGTTTTATTTAAAATATGATCGTTTGTGTACCAAAACAAATATTTTTTTTTGTCATATCTTAAACTCTTTTGTTTTATTTTATTTTAAAATTATATCTTTCTTATATTTTAATCTTAATTTATATCAACTATCATTATCCACTACCAGGTGGATTGCGTGTATTTTGTGATGCTAAGAATAAAATTAAAATTCTTTTAATAAATTGGTAACACTTCTTGGATTGTCTAATACATATTTTCTTCAATACACTCATTTTAAAAGAAAAGTTTAATATGAACATACAGAAATAATTTTCAATAATTATATTTAATTTTATACAATATTGTTGTACTAAAAGTAATTACACAAATATTATAATGTACTATCGCCAAGACATCAAAAACTATTATTTGTACTATGTATCAAACTGGGTAAAAATAGAACACATAAGACAGAACTAATAAAGAATATACATACACTTAACAGCATATGTGGAGTGTTTAATCTGAATGGTGTAGGAAAGCATAAACAACAAATATGTCTGTACATATTTATCATAACTTCATATTTATATATATATATATATTTTTTATATTGTAAAAAGGTAGTCACCTTAACAATATTTGGTTCAGATCTCAACAAATACAATTAAAAAAAGACAGAATACACTAAGCGCTTGTTCAGACACAGCGGGAACCGTTCAGTTTCAGAATCGCGTTTCAAAACACGCGATTTGTGTCATCTGTTCACACAGCCGCGGTTAATAAGCGATTTGTGCGCGCGAAAATAAACGTCAGTTTGACAGTTCTGGTGCCGTTCTCCATCTTTGAATATCAGAGATATATTCGCTCATTACTTTGTTAACGACGGCCGTGTTCTATGGCAAGACACAAATATCATTCTGTCAGTTCATTTTTGGTGAATAAATACCTACTTCTCTAAAATACTCTTTTTTTCCACCATTTCCAAATATCTCCATCAACTCCTACCAAGCTTGGTTCTTGGCATATTTGAGTAATCCTCACACTATTACAGGTCTTTTCTCCCATATTACAGGTCTTTTCTCCACTTCATCAATAAAAAATTCAGTGTCAAAGCGATCCATAACCATAGAAAAGATAATATAATCCACGCGTGCTCCTGTTGTGACATGGAACCGTGCGGTGCCCGCAACGCGACAGAACGCTCTCGTAAGGCCCCATAGTAATAGGATCGTGCGGGCGCCGTGCGGGTCTATTTTCTAGCGGTTGGGTTGCGGGCACTGCAGCGGTTGACTAACCGCACGGTTGTGTGTGAACGATCACATACAAACCTAGGTAAATGAGACCCGCACGGATCTCATGCGATTCTGAAACGGCACGGTTCCCGCTGTGTCTGAACAAGCGCTAAGTGTGTATGTATGTACTTCTCTTTTTCGTTGTTTCTAGATTTTTCAAATATTTTCTTGAATGTATTTTACCATTTTCCACACAATTTTATGCATAGTTGTTGATAAACTAAGATTGTTAAACAACAATTAATTTATTCTCCAGCACCCTAGATAATCTAGTCAATTGTAATAAACGTTACTTTAATTGGGTTGACATCTTAAATTTGACAGATGGATCTAACATTATACCTAAAAATATGCTTAAAAACAAACAGATTGGATGAATATACAAACAATTAATGATGCAAATAAAATTTGTACTTAATATAGATTTCAAATTCGTTAAAGAGCATAGAATAAGTATACAAAGTACTAGAATAAGTAAGACAACAAGAATAACGAAACAAACTGAGATGAGATATTTTTGTAAAAAAAAAGTGCATTAGCATATTTAAAAAAATAAAAATCAATTAATTAAATAAAAAAAAAGATTTTCAATATAAAGCTAAGACAGAAGAAAATTTTATTTTCAATGGTATACACTAAACTGGGTACACAAAGGCAAATGTTGGGTTTCTAAACTGCAAATCTACTTCATCTTATCGAGGAAGTGAGGAGTGCCAGCTTCAGTGCGGCGACGAGTCAATATATCACAGCCAGTCTCCGTCACTAGAAGGGTTTGTTCAAACTGGAAAAATACATAACATACATCATTATCAATGACAGGTTCATTAACCTTCCCTATTTGGTGTCAAAATTGAAACACGTGTTCCGATGCTGTAAAATTAGTGTACATGCAGTTTTTGCTGTTCTTTTGGTGCATTTAGGGTAATTTTTTTTATAATAACGGTATTTTATTACACATGCCGCATTTAGCGGAAATGCAAGACCACAAAGCTAGTTGTTAAAGTGAAATTATAGTATTTTTATTAAATTTATGCATATTTTCTAATGTTATAGATCGTGCCAAGCCTTGTACAGCTTGTCGGCCCATTTTCTTTAACTTGAAATAAATGTTCCAGTGATATAAATAATGTTTTGTCGTCCATCTTGAATCGAATTACCAATCATAAAGATGCTCAATTCAAAAGCTGGCGAATGATTGGTTATTGAATTGAAAATCAGAACTGTTTAATGGATAATAAATATATTGACAATTTAACATCAGTTTCTTTGAAAATACATTTTATTCTATTATATCTGGTAAATTCTTACACATAGAAATTATTTTATTGAATATACAAATATATTACGGAATATGTGTATAAATATACACCTAAAATATTAACTGTGTATTTAGTATATTTACAGAGATATTCACATAATAAGAGGCAATGTTAATCAATTTGTGTACCTCTTATTTTCTGTTCTCTTTTGTCAAAACATATGCATAGATGCGTTTAATTTACTAATTTAATTACTATATTTTTATTTTGTACATACGACTAACAACACTAAGAAGAAATAACTTGTCACTAGACGCAAGAATTAGTATATAATTGTATAACTATTTTTAAACTATGCTAGTGAGACAGACATAGTACTGTATACTACATATATGTGATTAAGAAATAAATAAGGTTTACAGCACCGGAGAGGAAAGGTTAATCAACTAAGTTGAATAATGGAAAAAATATGGAATAAAATATTCATAGATAAAATTCACATGCATGGATTTAATGAAATTCACAGTTCACATTCACATGCAAATGGAATACAAACTATCTGGAATAGGTATTGTAATGGACATCAAATAGACACAATAGATGGGAAAAAACAACATCATTTTTTTCAAAACATACACTACATTTTATAAGAAAATAAGAATACGATAATACATATATATGTTACAGTGAATCTGTTTTTCTAGTGAGTCCATCATTCACTGGCATTTTAGAGAAATTATATTCAAGGTCATTATTATCATATTCAAAGAGTTTTTCACCAATAGAAATGAATACAATATTTTAACTTCTACTTACTAGTGAATTTATTGGTTTCCGAACTGTCAAAAATTAAATTTGACAAGTCTGAAATCCGTTTCCGTAAAAATCTATGCTTTTAAACAAACTTTTATTTATCCAAATTGAAACAACCGGGCCTTGAATAACAATTTAATAAGTCATTGCGTGAACAAGGTTCTTACTGCATTATTAATTTCTTCTGTGCATATCAACATTATGTAGGTAACGGATATTATTAAAATAGTCATTTTGAAGTGTTGAAAGTTGAAAGTTTCGGCTGCACCAATTCTTCATTATATGATTTTATAACAAGATTCTAATGGCACATGGAGCTTGTTTTTCAAAATTTATTTTGCGTTTTGTGTCTCATTCTACACTAGTCTAGTCCAAAGTCACCACAAGCGACAGTATTTCTAATTTTTAAAATTTTAATCGCGAACACTTACGAAATTCTGATCATCTTATAATTCAAAAAACAGTCGATTAAACTCATAAAAATGATATGGTGTGAGCAAGCTTCACGTCTGTCACCGACGTTGAGCCGAGTAAGTTTGCGAACTTAAAAACCGCGCACTTTATGTTGTACGTCTACCACCCACTTTACACAGCGCAAACAAGAAACGCAAATGACATTAGACACATTTTTGATAAAAAGATAGAAAATTGGAAATGCGGAATAATCTGAATGAATTCAAACGTAAATGATGACTTAGAATCTCTTTGATTTTTTGTATTTTTCGCATCGAGTGTTTGTTACTTGACGCACTTTTAAAGGTTCGTTTAAAATTAATAATACCAGGTGTATGTTTATTTATGTTTCTATATTTGTAAGAAATAAACTTTTGTTGTATTGTTATAAAAAAAACATATTTAATAAACTTAATTGACAAAATACATATTCATTAATAAAAAATTTCCCTTAACCCCCCAATATTTACATGGTGACATAACCTCGTTTTGTTCCGGCAGTCGTCAGATATCATAAAAAACCAGAGTGCGCGATCTTTCGTTTTGCCGACACCTTACTTCGCGATTCGTATTCGTTTTGCGGTGCCGCTGTCCTATTTAAATTTAGGAGTTAAAATAGGACCGCAAAATGAATAAAAATCGCCTAGTGAAGTGTCGCCTTTATACTTTCTACGCTTTAAGAATTACGTGTACAAATTGATAGTTTCACCGATATATTGTCTATGCTTTGAGTAATGCGCGCATTCGTGAACAAAATATATTTTCACGGATAATGTGTAGTGAATCTGGGAATTCGTTGATTTAGATGTTTTCACTGCCTAGACTCTGCCCGACCGGGAAAAGTACATTTCTACTAGTGAAAGTATAGTCTCACTAAAAATGCAAATTCGCTGTAACATATACAAGAATTTATTTTAAAACTTTGATTTGTAACATTTGTGAAAAAGATTTATAATAATACAGGCCATATTGATTCAGGTAAAATCAAATAATGAAATAAATGCAAGTATTGTAAATTAACCAATAATATTTTTTAATGTTGTCAATACAGCACGAGAACAAAAAAAAAAAAATTACCTGTGCCGACCAAGATCCATCAGAAGTAACAGCCGTCCATTTATCAGGCCATTGATCATCGCGCCATCCACCGCTATTGATCATCGGCTCTATAGTGAAGCAATGGCCAGGCTGCATGACGCCCACAGCTTTGTTCCGCGCATAGTGCGGCACACTGGGCGCCGTGTGAAAGAGCCGGTGAATCCCGTGGCCACAATAGGAGCGGACAACGCTCAAACCGTTTGCCTGAGCGTGTTTCTGGATTATATTTCCTATCTCCCTGAAAGTTTTGTGATAAGATATTAAATGAGAACAAAATATTCTGCACATAAGATGCTGGCTTTTTGATTATGCAAATAAAGGTTTTGTCACGTATATTTAACGTAATGAAATTAAAATATAGATCAGAACTAATAAACCAGTGAAAAAATTGTCCAAATCTGTCAATAAATAACAGAGAAAAAGAATATTAAAGTTAGTGTATATGCACGGAATGATCGACTTCCAACTCGCTAACGTCATGTGTAGGCATAGTCGGATACCGGAGCACGAGCAGCAATGTATACCGGATACGAGAGATGATGTTACACGACTCCACTGGATGGAAAAAAATATTCATGCAAAACACAAATTTAAAATTCTACACTATAACTTTGTTGGTTTTCTAGATATCATAATTTTACTTTAAGAATTTTGTTCAATGTTACTCAAATTTTCATTTCCATTGATTGAAAAAAGAATAAAAAAACTTCTCCATTCTGAGCGTAAAATAAAAATTGAAATTCTTATTACTTGAAAGATTGTGTGAAACAATTTGATAATTGAATGATTAAGTTTTATTTATATCTTTAACCCTTTGAACGCGTCCGTATCAACAGTTGATACGGCTATGAATACGTTTTTGTGCGCGGCCGTATCAACTGTTGATACGCCGACTTTGATCGCCGATCAAGTAGAGCGCCTAACTCATACAATATTTTAACATATACTGGATGAATCCCAATACTTTCATGGTGCTGGCATCTACAGACATTTCTTAAAAATAAAATCATATTTCGTAATAAACATCGATTATCTGTCACATATGCCGAACCTGTAAATCTGTAGTGTTTCAAAAACTGGCCGCGGGATGGCGCGCACACGAAAATCGTTCGACGGGACGAATACGCATGCGTCTAGCTACAAAATCAGTTGGACAAGCGCCGATCCCATATTTGTTCGTCGCGGCTGTCGAATTACGAAAAACTTTTGAAATTTTGGTGATTTTATTCAGATACTTTTTTTATTTATCCCTCGAGTTGCGCCTTACATGTTAATGTGTGTTACAAGTGTTAGTTTGTGACTATAGTTTTTGTATTTTGACGATTAATTTTTTTAAATTTTATTCTTATATGACCGTTTTTCTTTCAAATTGTTTAGAAGTGCGTGTTATATATTTTTAATCAAAATTTAATAATAATATAATTAATAATACAATAATTAATAATAAGCTAATTTTTGAATTTTAATCCTACAATTTAATCAAAATGGCCCACTTTTTAAATGATGATGAGATAGAAATTATGTTGGATTCCGATTTTGAAATGTCTGAAGAAGACTACGATCCGTCGGAAATGTCTGACGTTGAATATCAGGCCGACGGATCTACAAGTGAAAAAATATTGCGTTCCTGGGTATCTGGACCTCACATTCCGATAGTACATGAATTTGATGATTTTCAATCGGGTGTTTGTTCTGCACAATTAAATGAAGATTCTACAGAGAGAGATTTTTTCGAATTCTTTTTGAGTTTCTCGATAATGGAAGAAATAGTAAAAGAAACCAATAAGTACTACCGTTTTCTTCAAAATACAAAAGAGTTTGGCCCAAAATCTCGAAGTCACAAATGGAAAGACACGAATGTTCCGGAAATGTATTTATTTTTTGCAATAACAATGCTGATGACCAGAAATGTAGATGTGACTATTGAAGAGTATTGGAGTACGAATCTTTTTCTGAGTTCACCAGTATTCGGACTGATCATGCCTAGAGACCGATATCAGTTATTATTGGAATATTTACATTTCTGTGACTCGAATTCACCTTCTACAGATCCTCTCTATAAAATTCGCTTACTTTTGGAATACACCCGAAAAACATTCAAAAACTCAGTGATACCTTACGAAAATTTATGTATAGACGAAAGTATAATTGTATTTAAATGTAGGCTAATTTTTAAGCAATTTATTCCCTCAAAACGACATCGATTCGGAATCAAAATGTTTGTGTTATGTGATGTAAAAACTGGATATATTTTAGATTTTATTATATATTGTGGAAAAGGGACTGACTATACTGATGATCATAACTTGGGAATAACCGGCGCCGTTGTGACCACACTTTTAAAAGACTATTTTGGCAAAGGTCACAATTTGTATTGTGACAATTGGTACACTAGCCCAAAGTTATTCGAATTTTTACACGCAGAAAAAACAAATGCTTGTGGAACAGTAAAAATAAACCGTAAGGGAATGCCAAAATTCAAAAAATTAAAAAAAGGTGAATTTGAGTCGAAGAACCTCGGTCCTCTCTTAGCATTAAAATGGCGTGATAAGAGGGATGTTCACATGCTTACTACTTTGCATGATGAATCCTTTAAGACCGGAAAAATTCATTATAAGACCAAACAACCTATTCAAAAACCATCCGCTATTATAGACTACAATAAATCAATGGGAGCTGTTGACAAAACAGACATGATGGTTAGTAGTTTATCCTGCATGAGAAAGACTACTAAATGGTACAAGAAAGTCGCATTCCATATAATAGATCTATTTTTATTAAATTCACATTCCGTATATACCCAAGTAACCGGAATAAAAAAACCCTTAGCTGATTTTCAACTGGCAGTCATCATTCAACTTGTTGAGAAATATAAACCCGAGATTTGTCAAACATCACAACCTGCAACGTCATCATCAGTCCACAGCAATCCGTTTCGGATATTACCTAAGTTTGTTACAAAGCATATGGCAGAATTAATTCCTCCAACTGACAAATTAAAAAATCCCCGAAGACGATGTCGAATATGCCGATTACAAAATAAAAGAATGCAGCTCACGAGATACTTATGTAAGGAATGCGACGTATCTTTGTGTTTACAACCGTGTTTTAAAATATATCACAGCTCCAAAAAAATATGACTCCAGATACTGAAATTTATTAGCGTGTAAAAACAATATTATCATTGAGACAGTTAAATGTGTGGTGTGAGTGTCTTTCCGATAAACCATCCATTTGTTTACGTTCACAAGTGATTCTTCTGTCCACTTGTGCTTATCAACGCAGTGGTCTAAACACACATCGGGCGGGAATGGCGCGCGACGACAAACGTAGGCGAGGTATGTTTTTTGTATGGAGTTTTTGTTTATTCATTTATAAACATCCTTTGAGTTTTTATTATTGTGTTATTAGGTTTCAAATATAACAACGTAACCTCTTATCTTTATCTTCGGTGATAAATTGCGCGTAAGTGGACTATTTCGATGATTTAATGAATATTTGAGTATTCAGAAAAACGTGCCGCGTGTGGGTACTGGAAACTCAGGGCTGGGAATAGCGTTCAAAAGGTTAACAAATTTATGAAATACTCCCCTCTACTAACATGGTTATTGTATCAATATACACATAATACATAGGATGTATGCATAATGTTTCTATGAGAAATGTTAAGACACCTGTTAAACATCAAAATTAACGACATGATCAATATGCTTTATTGCAATCTTGAGAAGAGGGGAGACAGCTAGCATATCATTTTCTCCTTCTACAACTGTGATAAGAATTATTTTATATGTAACGTCACTAATTCAAACTCCTATAATTTGATTTTTTTTTTTTAATTTGACTAAATCGATAAAAATATTTTTTCTTTTTCGCAAGTGAGAACAAATGTGAATATCGGGTACATTAGTAATAGAAATGTTGTTATCTTTGTATCAGCATGATAAATATTGGGTTTTCGAAATATTTTCTTGAAGTAGGTAGGTATGCAAAAATACTGACTTTTTCACAAAATGAATGACTTTTTTCATGAGTTTGATTAACAAGTTTCGGCAAATTTTGCAATTGCATTGTAATTTTTCTTTATAAAATTTAATTTGAATTAATGGGGTTTAGCATAATTTGAAATGTTTTTTAGAGTTTTTTGAATTTCAAATTAACAAGGTTCTAATGTATATTAATTAAATGTTATAACATGTACCAAATAAATTTAAGTTTGTAATGTATGTTTTGAGATAAGGTAAGATATTATGCATCTAATAAATTGAAATTGATATTTCTAGGCGCCCCCAGGCAGCGCAGAATTGGCCAGTATGAGGCCAGGGTTGTCATAAAAAACTATCCTTCTTTCGATATACTTACACAAAACAATGTAATGTAAAGTTAACAAAATTAATAGTATCGATAATATGCAATGAATAAATCAAAATTTGCTTAAAGGCAAAATATTGAAATATTAATTGGTGTAAAAAAGAAAACTGTACACCACAGAATAAAGTAATTTAAGCAATAGTATGCTATAAAATACAATTTTACGAATTTGGAAATTTTGTGGTCAGAATATGAAATCTGTAATACCTGTACTTTTCTCCTGGTTTAACTGCATCAATTGCTTTTGAAAGACACTCATAGGTTACTCGTACTAGCTTTTTGTGTTCCTCAGAAACATTTCCAACAAAGAATGTTTCGTTCAAATCACCATGAAAGCCTCGATGATATACGGTAACATCTACATTACACAGATCGCCATCCTGTAAGTAAAATCAATATTTTAATAAATACATTCTTATTACATGGAACCTCATTAGTAACAAATGTAGCAACAAAAAAACAATCGAGCCTTATCTAATTTTTTGTTAAAATGCACCATTTTAGTTCAATGAAAAATGAATAAAATATGTATGTATCTGTTAAAATTGAAAGAATTATGCAGTCAAACAAAATTTATGGCAAATTGACTTTTAGAGTTACAAAATAATACCAAAAAGAATTAAGTATACTATATTATGTGAATATAATAATTTTGTTGTATGTCTGTAATGTCGATAATATGCAGGAATTGCGCTGGAATTACAATACTGAAGAGGCGCAGGCGCCCGAGTGAATACGCAATCAGTGCACAGCTCAGGCAACACGCAAGAGTTGCCTCACCAAATTACACAATCTTAACAATTTCATATTATTATTTTATTATATTGTAACGAGTTGTTCATTTGACATTTGACAGTCAAAGACAAGCGCAGGCGCACGCCGTAGAAAAGTGGGGCATGCACAGAACGGCGGGCCGGTGTGCTCAGTCGTGAAAGAACAGTTAATTAGACAGCGATTTTAGAAAAGTTCTTACCGGAGTCGCGAGACAAAAGCGAAGCGGTTCTTTTGTGTTTTTGAAATGAGTATTGGTTGCGAGTGATTGTAAAATGTCAGAGATAATGTTAAAGCGAAAATAAAAGATTTATTTTATGAGTTTTCGTTTTCATTTTGGCCGAGCCACGCCACGTAACAATATTGAGTTTTAGGTTTAAGCGAATAAAGTCAATTTTAAAAACAAATGGTTTTCTATTCACAAATTTTCAGCTTCAAAATCCTGCAATTATTATGTGCTGTGATTTTCCACAGGTGTACAGCTATTTTGCCATAATCCTTTTGAAGCGCATAAGTTTTATAATAAAAATATAATGACTATATTCATACACTGACTTTGTGTTTAACATTTTACTGGTTAGTAAGGTTTTAATTACCTCCAACGGTCTAAGATCTGGAATTCCATGACAAATAACTTCATTGACTGATGTACAGCAAGAAGCTGGAAACTCGTAATAGTTTAGCGGACTTGGATAGCATTCTCGTTCAATACAAGCCTCGTGGACTATTCGATCTATTTCGTCTGTCGTCACGCCGACGTCACACACCCTGAAAAAAATTATATTACCTTGACATTAGATAAAAATTTCAAATCAAGCATTCAAATTATCAATTTGAATAGCTGAAAATGCTATAATAGTGTTTTTTGTTTATCTTTATATACTTGTCCTATATTCTTCCTAGTAATTGTATATTGTGCTGGACATGTAATAGGGTAGCTTCGCTAGTCCTCCGGCCACCGTCAATAATCGGCCGCCAATTACTTCAACTTGAATAAACATGACACTCGTAATATAATTCAATAATATTTTTTAATGCTAGAAGTCGGACACTATTCCATGAAAAAAATACAAAACTGCACCATATTGCATTTATTTTAGGTATCATTTCAGTAGACAGTGGTAGTGGGCTATCAATGTTGATTCTGGTTTTTCGAAAACATCATTAAGAAAATTTTGAAACTGTAAGTAAAAGTTGAATTAATTTGTTTGTACTATATAAGTAGCATTTATCAGCAAAAACATGAACTAAATTCACGAGTTAAAATGATAAAACAGACATTTTTATGTTGAAACACGTGCGGCCAGTTACTGGGACAATGTTTTTTACAAAATCCAGTGGTCGGCCGAGGCGGCCTACTATTGGTGGCGTATATTGCATTATCGCTTCTCTCTCTTTGTCTCTCACACTTTTAGTAATACCAAATTTATTAAGGTTTTTAAAAAATATTAATCATTCAGTCTTTGATATTTGAACTAATAATAAACATAACATAATTATCACTCCTTATTTCAAATAAGTTATTTGTGCTTTTTGAAATAAGGAGTTGATTTGAAATAAATATACCTACTTTAAATTTATTTCAAATCAACTCCTTCGTAAATAATGTTAAAAAAAGAAATAGTAGATTATAACCTGTTATTTCTTTTTAATGTTATTTACGAATAAGATAAAATAAAAGATATAAAACAAAATTACTTTTTTTTTATCAAATTTGTTTAGGTACACTAAATAAAAAAATACTCTTTCATCATCTGAATAAATTTGACAAGCAGCACTAATTAGTTGTTCACTGGAAACATTCGTCAGTGGAGCCGACAAGATACATTTCAGTGCAATCTTTCTCAAAGACAGAAATGAACTAGAATTCCAGTAAGAATAAATCAATAAATATCTGCATTTCTTTGTAGCCTTGGCTTGAATAATTTTCCTAACTTGTGATAAGCGATCAACATCATCCACACCAGAAGTTTATTCTATTAAATGATAATTGTCATGGGCGTCCATAGTCCTTCTCCTTTTACAGAGCATGCATTCTAGCAGAGCAGAGATTCTAGATGAACAAGATAGCTGTTGGTCTCCAGAATGACAGCTTTCGCTAACGATGTCCGCGCACGTCTTCAAATGGTTTATTATTTCCATTGTGGCAATATCATTTTCATCAGAATTCCAATATGTATTTTTAAACCTGAGATCCAATAATATTGAAGTAATTAGAGCAGGATGTCCTTTGACATATGAAAATCGTTGATTCATGGATTTATGCAACCGCGTTTTCATATTTCTCATTACTTCACTTTCATTTTCGTTTCTAGTTTGCAGCTTTCTATTTAATAATGATATCAAAGGAATAGCAACGGATATGCATGCATTATCAAATGACAGATCGAGTGTAGCTTCATAAAAAACTTCAGCACATTAGTAAGATTCTTCATTAGTTCCCAGTCAGAAGGAGGAAGAATACGGCCGTGTTCCAAGCTGTATAAATTTACGGCGGTTTTTGTTCCAATAATCCTTCTTGCATGTTGTAGGTTCCTATCTAAAGTTCCATCTAACCTCAATATCCCGAATTAAAGAATGTAATCCATTAGGAACGCGGACGCGGCAAAATGACACTTCATCGCTTGCAGCTCAGTACACCGAACATGGCCGATCGCAGAGTGAAACCTCCCGAATTCAGTTTCGGCTGTAGATTTGGCTAGATGTCAGCCGAAACCGAAACCAAGCCGAAATTTTTTTTGCCAAAACTAGGCCGAAACCGAAAGTTCCGTCGGACACTACATTTTAGTAAAATGGCCGATTACCAGGATATTCACCCTACTTTACTTTACTTTTTGTAAAAGCCCTAAAGGGCGTCAATAAATAGTAAAAAAGATACATAAAAAATGATGAGATATTCAACATTAGATCATGACAGACCAAAATAAATACCTTGCAGCTTCATCCAAGACTTCCCGTCCTAATTTGCAAGCAACCCTCATTCCTTCAATTTCTTCATCATCCAAAACTTTAATCTGTGATGTTCCTTTAAGAGCTTGCTCCGAAATTGGATAACCGCACGCATGATCAGCGTAATCTGGCCTTCCAATGGTTAGCGGAACAGTCCGTTTGGGTGTTTGAGGAGATGGTCGGAGCTTCCCTGTATACATGTAATTTGGCCATGGATCAAAGCCATTTTTCTTACCTTCCGTATTTTCCCCCTCTGAAAATAAAAAAAAATGGTTAGTAACACGATATGAAAATTTGAAAAAAGACTGTCCAAAATATACAAGGCTTCTGCAAGATCTCACCTCGCGCCCTTTTTCGAGCAAGCATGGCGACAGCTCAGTCAAGAAAATTAAAAATCACAGACAGGCGGGTGAGAATCGGCTCGACATAACCTATAACTAAAACTTACTGGCCAAAGAGTGAATAATCTTATGCGTCTTCCAATACCCCTTGAAACACTCTTGAGAACAAAAAAACGAGCCTTGTATGCCAAGCTTGACACACGTGGGACATTGCAATTTCGCTTTTTCATTACAATCCGGAGTTTCACAAATTCCTAAGGCCGCCATTTTTTTCTTCTGTCATAGACTATAGACAATAGACACCATAGTAGAAGAAAATTTACCAGAAATATTAAAACAATAGACAAGAAAATGCAGTAAAAATTATATTCAAAGGTTTATTGGGTACAGGGCCTGCGCACTCTATCCATAAAGTTTCGATTCCGTTATAATGGCATCAATTCTTTTATGGGAATTTTTTTAAATTTCATTTTTCGGCGGTTCTAATTTGGTGTCAGTACTTACCTACCCTTGCCAACTATTTTAACAATTATTGTAGTGGTATTAATGTTGGTTTCGCAAAATGTTCAAATTGGTTACACTATTATGTTATCTATGGGTTACACTGTTCACAAATATTCTGTGGTTCACAATTTGCGACGCCATTTTAATTTTTCAAATCAAATATGTCTTTATTTTGTGGCGATTTTGCTTGTTTATTTTTTTACAATCCCGCTACCACGTCACCGCCTCCGACATTGACATCCTCTGATAATATGTTTGTTTCGATATGAAACTGAATATTGACATTTCACAAAGGATATCTCCTACAAAAACGAAATATTTTATCGTCCTTTTGAACTGTCATACTGAAACCGAAAATACACGTGAGTGATTGTATTTTATATTTATATTAATTATATTTGGAATGTTTTATTATAATTGTGTTTGCAAGTTTATTAGAAAAAGTTATTTTACAAAGGAAAACTAATTTACATAGGGTATAAAAGCGAAGGCAGAAATATCCAAAAAATTGTTTTGAATGTAGTCACAGAGGATTACTAATTTAAAATTAACCGAATTCTAGATTTTATGTATTATTTTATCCCTTCCAAAATCTTGTTTCCTATAAATTTACAGGCTATGTTTCCCATAAAATCTCAATACTGTTGACTCATTTGTCCAAGTTTTCCGTATGATTAAAATACAAAAAAAAATTATGGTTAATTATTATTACATCATTATCTTTGTATAACATGCATACAATTATTAATTAAGAGTTATTATTATTTCACTGCTGGTTTTAGAAAGAACAGAACTTCCCACTGACATGTGTAAATGATAAGTAAAATTATTATGTCTACAGATTCAAGTCCAAGGAGATGAATATTGGTGTGACGAATGAATATCTCAATGGAATCCTCAGAACCCAGCTCCAGCAAAGGAGATGAGGGTAAGAATATACAACTATAATCTATAACTAAATATTTTTTAAACAATGATTGCTTGTGTTGTATTTTTTTTAATACACAATACATACATTAATAAATGTTTACAACATGAATAAAATAAATTTAAATAACAGTACTAAAATATTAAACTAAGTAATTTCATAAATAAATTTACAAAATAAATAATTTAGTTAAAGTATGTTTATGTTAATAAAATTTAATTAAAGATGGACACACTCTCCCACACTTGTTAATTTAATTTAATTGTTAATACCCATTAATTTAATTTAATTGTTAATAAAATTTAGTTAAAAATGGACACACTCATCTGTCATTTTCCAGCGTTGTCAAATTTAACAGATTGTATTATTTTTAAGGTTAAAATCAAGAAGAAGAAGAAAGAAAGCGTTGCTGCCTAACCGGTCTGTAGCAGCATTCTTAAAAATCCATGCAGATGTAAGCATCGACAAAGAGGCTTCACAGACAGTGGACTTTGTAAAATATTATTAGAAATGTAAAAATAATGTGCATAATAATATCGAACCATGAGTACTTTAGTGTATTAAGTGAAAAATGCAGTTTTGAGATATCGGCGTTAGATGTTATAAATTTCTTTATCAAATTGATTTTCAATTATTTGTTTTAGAATTTTTTGAATATTGCAAGGATTTGGATTGCCTCACATGCACCCATCGATAAACCTTATATTTGCTTATAAGGTTTATCAATGGGTACAGCATAATATAACTATTTTATTATATTTTGATTGAGACAAGGTTTTATAAAAGAGATAAATCATTTAGACCTTCCGACAAATCTGGTGTTTTTAGTATATCTAAAATTAGTGTTTTGCTTTCCTGAATGGGAACATTAATGAATGATCTTGCAATATCAAATGATACTAACTTTTCATTCAATATCTTTTAAGGTATTGACTACATGAAATTTTAATTGTATACTTTGGTTTAAATACGTTGGAGTTATTTAATATTTTTGTAATGATTGAAGTTATTTTGAATGTTGGGGAATTGCATTACATTGGGATACTGCTGATCTGATGGGGCTGTTTCCTTTGTGAATTTTGAGAAAGCCGTATAATTTTGCGATCATTAACACTGTTTGCCTTTTTTCCTTACAAATTAAACTTATGGAAGTTATTGTCCGATCGTCCTGATGAAGATATAATACAGTATCGAAATCATTAGACGTTTAAAAAAAATATGTGTGGTTTTTAACGCTATAAGCATAAAAAATATTAAATCATTTGTTCTACTTTTTTAGTTTCAAACCGCTTGATCTTACTGACCGGTTATATTATTTGCAATGCATTGTAAATGATGTCTTATTGATATCTGTTCTTGTATACGCTTATTTAATTGAAAATAATTATTCTGAACATTGAAGTGTAAAATGACAATTGAAAAGAATACTTTTTTTGTTGTGTATCCAGAATAATTATTATGTATGTGTAATGTATATGTATGTAAGAATCGTTGAAAATACTGTCAACCCATTAGAATGTACTCTGTTTATCATATCTTCACACTTTTGATCATTTAGATGATATTCCTAACCTTTTTTTATTATTTTAAAAATTTATTCTTTAAATAGGAAATATAATAATTTTATATTTCTTTATATATACAGCATTACATATAATTATTTAAAATTTTATTCTAACTAAAGTATCACATATTTTTTTAGTTTCCTCTTAAAGTTGTTATATTATTTACATCTCTAATGTCCCTGGTAGTTTTATGTATAGTTTCGTTGTAGTAGTAGTTTTATATATAGCACTGTGCATGATTAAAATTTGTGATTTTTTTTTAATGTAATCTTTTCATCTTCTCTTGTTTCATGTTTGTCATGTTTGTGTTTGTTTTTTCTTAATACTTCAAAGATGTTGTATCCATTATTAATTTTATACATAAGTAGAAATAGAATTAAATTTAATTATTTGTCTATTATTGGTAAATTTTCTAGCACCACTTTAATTCTTGTGTATTGATTTATTTTTAGTATAATTCTTTATGCTTTCTTTTCGAGTATTGTTATTTTTTCAATTCTTCTTCAACCCAGAAATAGTATACTGTCGCAGTAGTTGATGTGGGGGACAATTATTGCGTTATATAATATATTTTTGCTCAATTCTGTTTTGATCTCTTCTGATTCTTTCCAAGGGTGAAATTCATTTTGCTATTTTTTGTTACATATTTTGTGTTCAATGTAAAGTTTAGTTTATGATTTATAATTGCTCCCAAATATTTTACATCGAATTGGGTAGGAATTTATTGCAATGTTTTTTTTAAATCAATATTTGTTGAATTTTTCCAATGTATATTTGTACTTAAAACAATCATTCTGAATCTAAAAAATATATTATTTGAATGTTACATTTTTTATCACATCACTTAAATAATATTAGTAATAATATTAACAGGCAATGAAAATTGACTACCACATGAATACGAAGTGTAATCTTATTTTGTATAATCATCACAAATCATTGATTTCCTTTATCTATTAAAATGGTAGCTTGTGGTGTAAATTATTTACTGATCAATGTTACATTTTATTTTCTAAAATATTAATAATTACAAAATATATAATATTGAATTTTTATTTTCTTTGCGAGTTTTGGTATTTTAAAAAATATTAATTCTATGTTTTTGAATTGAATGAATTTTAAATATGAACATTGTTTTTAAAACAAAATCATCTATTTTAATCTGAAATTATGTTCATTATGTAAACATATTCCTTCTCTAAACATGAGATTTTTCTTTTACAGAGAGGTACTGTGTAAAATTTAAAAAAATATGCTGTAACAATATTGACGAATTTAAAAATAATTGTCAGTTTTCTTTGCCAATTCTTTTTCTGACTCTTATTATAGAATTAGTGGATAATACATTTTTAATTAAATGTACCATCTTTTATTGTTAAACCTTATTTTCATTTTCAGAAACAAACAACCGTGTTCTGAAAATTGTAATATTGCTATTTCTGTATCTTGACAGTTATTTTATAACATTGTAATGCAGTTAATTTTGACATTTTAAGTTTGACAGATTTGAAATTAATGAATTCAATCAATCAGAAAGCTCTAAAACGTAAATAAACGAAAGTAAAATAAGTTATTCATAATATGTGAATAACTTAGCGTTTGTTTACGTTTTAGAGCTTATCTGATTATTTGAATTCGTTAATTTCAAACCTGTCAAACTTAAAACGTTAAAATTAACAGCATTATAATGTTATACAATAACTGTCAAGATACAGAAATAGCAATATTGCTATTTTCAGAATACGGTCTAAATATTCATTTAATTGAAATAAATAAATAAATAAAGAAAAAAAGGACAAATATATAAATAAATAATAATATCTCCCATAATCGCAAGATGTCACTTTGCAAATAACAGTTGCCATTCTATTTTGGTCTATATTCTGTGATTGGGTAGATATCGCTCATAGACGTATATAGTACGTCTATGATATCGCTGATTCTGAAAATAATACATAAAATAATTATATGTGCACAAAATTAAGTAATAAAAGTAGATCGTGAAAATAAATCAATAAGTAGATTTTATGGAAATTTCAAAAACATATTGAATATAATTAAGATTTGTCAAACCTTCAAAGATAAGGCCGCCACGTTCTTAATTAATAATAAATAAAGCCGTAAACCGATTTGACGATATCATCACCCGTAATTTGATTAAACTCGGTTAGGTAAATGGATAAAATGATGCAATAATAAATCTATAAGATTTACTATTTACGAACTTCATGTATATTAGATATGAATAAATACTGCTCATTGTATAGTGTTAGCATGCTGGAAGGATCATTTGCCAGCAATATGACGTGTGCCAAAAAATTTATCGTTATTGAAAATATTATTTGAAGTAAAGCACAGACGATAATAGTCTACACCTGTGTTTTCCAAACTATGGGTCGTGACTCACTGGTGGGTCGCGAGAGGATATTAGGTGGGTCGCAGTCACAACACCGCGCAACACGTCTCGCCCGGGTCGTGTCGTATTTATTATAGAAAAGTAGTGTCTGCATTTTCACTCATTTAACAGAGTTGAAAAATAACTTTAACGCCTACTTCGAAGAAGAGATGAAAAAGTTTAACAGGATAAACTGGATTTAAAATCCATTTCAAGACAACATACTGTCTGAAATGTCAATAAAAGCAAGTGAAGAACTTATTGATTCATCAAAAGATACGTCGCTGAAAAATACTTTTAATCGCGAGCAATTAGCAAAATTCTGGCTTTCAGTTGCTGAAACTTATCCCTGCTTGTCTGACGAAGCGATAAAAGTCCTCCTCCCCTTCACTACCTTATGTGAAGTGAAGTTTCTGCCATGGTTTCTATCAAGACTAAATACAGAAATAAATTGGACGTATTAAATTCACTGCGATCAAAAGTTACCAAAATTGAAGTCGACGCTAATGCTGTTATGACAAGAAATAGGCAATACACGCATCCTTCCCATTAAAATATCACATATTAATATTTTTCGTAATCAAAAATTTCGATTATATTTGAACGTTTTTCTTTTTTTCTTAATTGAAAAGTCTTTCGTATGATTACAATATGAATTGGGAAAATGTGAGACAGGAGGTGGGTCCCGAAAAAAAATTTTTTTTTTGGTGGGTCGCGGTCCTGTCAACTTTGGGATCCACTGGTCTACACAAATATCAAATAATGGCTTGCGAGCACAAGGGCCGGTTGCATCGACTTTAATTATAGTAATCTTTAAAAAAACATACATTTTTTACTAAAACATGTCGTTTGATTGGTGGAATGCGCAAAAAACGATGGTTTAAACGAATGATTACTATAAATTAAGTTGATGCAGCCGGCACTAAATCATATAGATGTGCAATGGCGCACCTAGGATTTTATCTTTGCGGGTGGGAGGGGTGTCGAATAATTATAACAGTTATCCTAGGTGGGGGAGTTGAACGATGAAAATTCATTATGTGGTTTATAGAACAAATGAAGCTTTCTTATAATTCTACAAAGCCCTAATTAATTAATAAGGCGGTAGTTACATGTATATGTTACAGTGAATCTGAATATCGTTATATATATATATATATATATATATATATATGTATATATATATATTTTATATGTGTATATATTTTCACTTGATTTTAGAGAAATTTTATTCAAGGTTATTCTTACCACATCCAAGCAGATTTTCACCAATAGAAATTAATACAATATTTTAACTGACATCATACTAGGGAAATTATATTCGTTTCCGAACCGTCAAAATTAAATTTGACAGATTGACATCCGTATCGTAAAAAATTATGCTTTAACGAACTTTTATTTTAAACCAACTCCAAACAACCGGGCCTTTATTTAAGTTATTGCGTGAAAAATGTTCTTACAGCGTTATTTAAATCTTCTGTGCATATCCACATTATATACCGGTATACCGGATACTATTAATAGTTATGCTGAAGTGTTGAAAGTTTCATTTGCACAATTCTTCATTATATTATAACAAGATTCTCATGTAAAAAAATAAAAGTCATGTCAAACTAATTTAATTACTACATATTATTTTGTGGTTATTAATTAGTTATTCTAAAGATTCTTGGAATATGCAATTATTGACATTTTTGTTTTTATTTTATTTTTAAATTACTTGAGGATATTCCTATCAATACTAGGTACTTTTTTGAAGAAAACAAAAAGACACATAACAAAAAGTGATTACAGATCTATATCATAGAGTATAAGTGAACGAGAATCAAACAAGTTATCCACATATCGAATTAAATCATTTATCTATGAAATTTCATCTGGATTTTGCAATCCCACAGGGGAATATTATCAGATCCATCTTATTTTTAATTTATGTAAACCAAGTGTTTAAATTACGTGAGAAAAAGATAGCTTTTGCTGATGACATTGCAATAATTCTTTAGAAGAAAACATGCAATGATATTACTATTGCAGCTAATCACAAGATAAATGCAATCAAAGAATGGTTTGATGACAATCTTTTCCCATTTAATTCAGAAAAAAATATCGTTCCTTTAATATTACAGGACGATGTACTTTAAGATCTAATTAAAATAACGATTCATTACAAAAATTGTTTTAATGATATTGCATTCAATAACGACTCTACTAGACATAAACCGAAATCTAATAACAAATATTTAAGAATAATAATTGACAGATATTTTAAATGGACATTTAAAGACTAAAAAGATGCCGCTAATCTCCACAGAATAGACTAACCTCCGACTAAGCGCCGTAAGCGAGTTGTAACATGTTTTCGCCGCTGCGTTATTTTGTCGCTAAGTGCGCGCAATACGACTCAAAATCCTTTGTTACAACACATCGGTGCGACATTATGTCGCAGCGTTTTTTCGCCGTGCGGCGATAAAAACAAAAAAAAGTAGTGCGCGCCTAGCCATATTGTCTATGCTTTTAGAAATGCGCGCATCCGTGGACAGAATATATTTTCACAGATAATGTGTAGTGAATCTGTAAATTCATTGATTGACATAGTTTCACTGCCCTCACTCTGCCCGACCGGGTAAAATACATTTATACTAGTGAAAGTATAGTATCACTGAAAATACAAATTCGCTGTAACATATACATAGTCTGTACGTACCTACCTACAACAAAACCAGTCCCTTTACTTGCGATTGTGTCATTGTTGATTTTAAATAAGTTTTTGATACGCGTGGAATCGAAAATGACTTTCACTGATGCATGTTGTTATCGGAAGCGTTAACATATTTTTATTAATGTGTAGGATATATGAAAAGCAAAGGTAGCGGTATTCCATTGTGTTTCTGAGATAAATACAAAAAACTTGCTACTATTTTTTCGCTAAAATTCTCTGGAATCTATGAAACTTACATCTTATTAGAAATAACTTTTTAAAAATAATTGGCAAATCAGTTTTCCTTTTATATACGTGTATAAATAAATATTTAACTTTTCAATACGAATGTTGCTGTGTTTACTACCAAGTCGTAGACAATGCTGCTTTTGCTATTTACATAATTGGATATTACTGTCTTTGCTATTATGTTTCAGTTGAAAATCGACATAAACTCTCATTTTAGTACGAAGCGGTTATTTTGTCATGTGATACATCCTAAGACCCGAGCCAATACTTAGATGATATAAAGGTTGAGGTACATCTTAAAAATATTTTTTTTTCTGAAAATTACGTTTTTAATGCATACCTTAACCTTTAAATCATCTAAGCTCTGAATTCGAGCCCAAGGATTGGTGATTGGTTGAAGTGTACATTGCTGCCTTTGCTTTTAATTGATTTGATTTGGAAACATGATTTTGAAAGGGATAGAGCTATATTTCCTGTAAAATCTCGAAATCGAATTCTAAATTAGTCATCCTCGGAGACTGCATTCAAAATACTTTTTGAAGTTAGACGCATTCAGGGTAATTTTTTTATTGTAACGGAAGTTGCGTGTGTAGCATGTAGGGAAAATGCGATACCAAAACTAACGACCCCATATTGAATTGTTGTCAACTGTCAGTTTCTGTTTACATGCGAGTTCATGATTGCTTCGTTCGTTTTTTTAAGGAAGTTTTTGTTTGTCACCATGCCAAAATCGATTAAAAGTGATATTCGAGAAATTAGTTATTGCAAAAACAACGTAATTGTCTGATATTAATTTTTAAAACAAAAAACACATTAATTCATTCGACATTCAATGCGGCTGTCAAAGTTGTACCTATAGTTTCGAAACTTTTCACAAAAAACCTTTCGGCGGTTGATCCATCCTAGTTAGAAACGTGCAAGTAGGTACATTATAGATTATTTACGCCACTATTTCCGGATTATTCATAATATAAATACTATTACGCTACTTAATGTGCACACCCGTAATAATAATTATTATTTGTGTTTAAACAGTTAAAGGGCGTACCTACCTATATATTAAAACTGCTACTAACCCATTATTTTGTATTTTTTCGGTGCCCATCATTATACCGAAGGGAAACAAATAAACAAAAAATATATACATTAATGCATATCCAGAAGGGAGGGAGGTACTTGGGAAATAAAGTAATTTCGGATGGAAGAACGGATTACGGAAAAATATATTTGGGCGAGGGCTAATTTGGAAAGAAGCCGTCAAAAATTTAGGGCCCAAAAGGCCCCTGTTTGTAGTGTTATATATTTCTGAATTTTCATTTAGTTAGGTATCCATTGAAAATCGACAATATATGTTACAAAGGAAATAAATTATTTGTATAATAATATGTAAGTAATGATGGGTCTTCACCTAATTGGATTAGTTCGTATCTTTGCAATTTAAATGTTTTTAATTTTTGGAATAATTTATTAGATATGGTTTATTAAATAGATATGATGATTCTTTTAATTCAGTTGTTTTTTAGAAATCTGTAATATTTATTTAAATAAAGCGTCTTAGTCGACGTTATAGGTATTATTGAAGGATTCGACAAATTTAATAAAGGATAGATTTACGTCTGCGTTATTTAATAACGGATAGTGCGTCATTCTCCACGTGACCCAGCCACCGACGTATTCTCAAATTTAGAATCTTTTCTGATGCTAAGCTCCTTAAACAAAGTATATAGCTCATTGTTGTAACGTCTTCGCCAAAGTCCATTATTTAGAACCGGTCCAAAGATAGGTACCTGCTCATCAAAATGTTCCTTTCACAAAGTCTAGTGCTCGCTCATTCCTCTCAGGTCTCAGTTGCGTTAAATCTAATAAAGTCATTAAATCACAGTATTGAGAATAGGTACAAACATTTTATTTCTTAACGCTTTAACAGCCACGCGGCCCAGTTACTGAAGAAATATAAGTAGATACATCACAAAACATTCAGGCTCGAGTAAATCACATATATTTTATTGGGACTTCACACGGAATCGAATCCGGAAACCTCGATGTGAGAAATACAGGGTGCAATAGAACTAGTCCACAATACCTCACAGATAGACTCCGGCTTAAATTTAGAATCAAAAACGATAATCAAAAAGTCATAGTGTCAATAGTTATGGAGATAATTGTCATCAAAATTTGCATTTTTTTCAATATTTTTATTTATTTTTTGCAAAACGTTGGACTCTTATTAAAGTATTTATATCGAATATAAAAATTAATTCGCTTCAATACAAGTCCGAATATAAAAATTCATTCGCTTCAATACAAGTCCGAATATAAAAATTCATTCGCTAATTGAATATTATAAATACTAAGTTCAACATGATAATAAACAAGGATAAAACAAAATTGATAACCGTAGGCAAATACGGGAACATGCTTTTTGTAAACGTTTTGGCTTATTCGTGGATTTCATATATTGGATCTAACGCATTAAATATAAGAAATATAAAGAATCGAAAAAAATATCAAAGGCCACTATGGCCTTTGATATTTTTTTATGGAGTTTTCCACCTTTTGCGATGTGGACTCCTGCTGCCTTTCCATCTTCATTCTTCTTTCCTCTGGTTTCCCGTGTAGGGCAAGATGCTGTAGTCATTTCCATTCTTTCCTCTGGCTTTCCATGGCCTCTCCAATACTTTCTCTCTTTGTCTTGGATATCATACATTTTACTGGTCGTGGTGTTTCTCATTCTGTCGCGTAGAGTTTTGCCTGTAATTCATACATTTATTTAATGTCTGTTTGTTGTGGTTGAATCTTGCAATTGATTTTTCACCAATTTCCCGACTAGAGCTATGAAAATTTCAACATTTACGTAAAGTGGATGACTACATATATGGATGACAATATTTAATATTAAATGACTTTCGATATGATTTGATCATTTTTTACATTAAAATGAATAATTTTCCACTATTATTGAACACAAAATGCCTATGTAGCTTCGAATTTTATTAATATTGATAAGAAAAAATGTTCCGATTTCATCATCATCTTCTTCTTCATCCCCTTGTTCTAGTAGGGTCGGGGGCCCAAAGACTCCACCAGGTGTTTCCATGTTCCCCTGTCTTGCGCTGCTTCTGTATGAATCAACCAGTCTATACCTGTTCCGATTTATTCATTTTATTATTATTATTCTTTTAACAAAATTATCAATTTTAGTCAACAAATTCAACTTTCACATTAGGCGTCCGAACAAGATGCCAGATTCGATAAATTCGGATTTCCAATGTTGAATATAGATTTCTTATATCTCAGGATAATTTTGGTTCAAAAAAACGGCTCGACAAAAGAACGTTCAACATACGAGTAATTATGTCATGGGTTCAAAGAGTTGATGCACAATATACGCGGTTATTTTTGCAATTAGCCTCTCGCAATCATATGCCATTTCTTCACCTTTCACCTGCGATGAAACTACTACCCCATATTAAAAGCGTGTCTTCATTTTTTTTGATTCGCTTGTTTAAATCTCATTGCCTATTGGAATCTCACAATTGATGTTTCACCAACTTCCCGACAAGCTAGAGCTCTGAAACTTTCTACGTTTACGTTAAGTGGATGACTAAAAATTATTTTATCATTGACAACATTTTTTTGGTTATTATTTCGATTAAAATTAATAAAACCACGCCATTCTAAATTATTCAATTTAGAATCATTAGAAATTAGTAAAGCATGTAAACAAAATATTATTAATAATCAATTAACTACTAGCCCAATTCTATATTTTTTTCCAATAATCGCGAGTAAACAAGAACTTCATCAATAATATTTAAAAATAATTGTTCAAATAATTTAGAAAAACAAAAAACAAAAGAGATTATTCATTTTGATATTTTGACATATATGTATATAACACCCCGACGACGCGACGGAAAGGTTTTTCCGAAACATGTAGGTATAATTAATCAAATAATATAAATATATGCATACAAATAATAAAATCAATATTTTAAAAATATCGATCTACAATGTGCTGAATCAATTGAAAAAAAAATGTAAACTTTAAAACAACGTTTTTTCATATTCTGATAAGTTTTTCATATTCTGCGTGGGTGATAAAAATCGATTGCGAATGAATGCAAGGAAAGCATATAGAGGCACGCCTTCAAAAATTTTTTTTGATATTACCTACTTGTTTTTCTGAGAGTTTTCATCTCCGGGGTTCTCAGTAACACAATGAATATATAATATGTAATATAAAATTAATTTGATACATTTTTACATACATAACTACCTCAGTAGTAGAAATAAGTTTTCCGTGAAAATTACTCATACGAAGCTACAGCTTTCAATCTCATGAAGTCACGGGAAATAATAATTATTATAGCCCGAGTGACAGATTAATAAAAATTCAAGGAACTTCAGCTCAAAAGCATGCGTGTGTATGGTAAAAAATGGTAGAAATTTCTAATATACAAAATGGAAAACCACGTAGTTCACTATCCGATTTCATTTTTATTTTAATTTTACAAATTCATATCTCCTTTCTTATTGTCCCTAGAGAAAACAGTATAAACAGGCAAAAACTACCTTATTCTTGCGATCAGGATTTTTTATTATTTTAAAATATTTTCAATACCTAAAGAATAGATCACATTAGTACAATATTAAGAGATATCTATATACAATGTAATTCATGAAAATATATTAATTTATTCCGTGTGCTGACAATATGGCTGCCCAAACCGAATCTTCTCTCAAACCAGAATAAAATCGATATTTTTTCTTCATACACGTGGAGAGTATGTTCACCACACTAGCTCTTATCTCCTTCAAAGTGATGCAAAGTTTTCTCTCAGCGACATCGCCAATGTTGGAAACACTACTGGAATGCACCTTTTTGAATGGTGTTCAGCTGGGCCGTCGCGTTCTGCATTTTTTTTTAAATAGAGATGCGAACACGAAATATGTGTCACATCAATATTCTTACTATTTTAAAACTAAGCTAAACGCTTGTGCTATGAAAATAGGACCAACTTGCTGGTTTGGAGTGAGGTTCGAACCCGCGATCTTTGGATCACGAGGCGAGAGTCCTAATCACAAGACCAACAAGCTTCTCTTAATGCGTTCTATTTTTTCAAATCGAGTTATTTTCTGCGCCATTTTTAAAAAGGGAACAGCCAAAAATCATACGGACCCATGTCGGGAGAGTAGGAAGCCTGTCAAACTAGGGGAATGCTATGTTTGGCTAAGAAATCCTGAATCAGTTGCGAAGAAAGGGCTGATGTATAATGATATAATGAGTAGTTGAAAACAAAACCTGTCCAACTCTATGAACGATTTTTTTGTAAACTAATGAAAAAAGTTTCTCACCTTGTTTACGACCTGAATGGGTTGATTTTTAACAAGCAATAACTAAAGACTGGTAAAATTAATACGATAGTTAACTTAAATTTAAAATGTAAAAATGAGTTAAGAGAATATATTGACATTCAAATCTAAAAAAAATAATAAAATGTGGCATATTTTCCAATAGCTATTTGTGTTTTCACCATCGTGGTATTTTGTTATAGGACTTGGGTAGGTAATTTGTACTTAGATATTTTTAGATTTAAAAACAGGTGAGCGACCCTCGACGAATCTTAAATTTCTCACATTCCATGAAAAAACGTAATAAATTTGAAATATTTTCACTTCTCGTCTGTCGGCTTGACGTTGTACGTGCTTAGATATTTTCAGCGCTGTTTCGACAGAAAATTTTGTGACTAAAAAAAAAGCGCATTAACAGCAATAATATTATTTAAGAAATATTTTTTCCTGTTTTTTTGTAAGAAAAGTTTACATTATTTCAAATTACGGTTAAATGAATGAAATATACTACTTACCTAGTGTATATGAATCTTTATCGTGTTAGTTTATGCTAACTAACTAACAAACTAACTTATCATCACGCCGTTTCCCCGTGGGGGTAGGCAGAGAGGATAGAGCGCCGTACTCTTCTGTCCTGACATACAACTTTCGCTTCGTCTACATTCATACATATTCGCATGCAAGCTCGACGGTTGTTCAGGCTTCTAACAGGACCATCTTCCAGTATCTGGTTAATCTGGTCATGCCACGTCTTCCGTGGTCGCCCTCTCTTTCTGGCGCCGTCAACACTTGCATCATATATCTTTCTTACCATTCTTTCCTCATTCATTCGCTCAACATGCCCAAACCACCTGAGCGACCCTATAGGGTTAGTTTTAATAGGGTTAGTTTATGCGATTTTATTTTTTCTTAATTATTATCATTTATTTAATTAATTAAGGAGACACATACAGAGATGTTGACATACATTAAATAAAAGAAAAATAAAAGTTAATGTCAACTCTCCAATTAACAGTGTCTGCAGCATGCACTTACTATAAAAATATGTACATGCACAAAAACAATAAAACAGCCGCTTCTAGCGATGGAAAAATATTACAGAAGATAATATCATACGGCAGGTACACGCAAAAATATGTTGTGGTCAAAAAGCGAAGTTGGAAGTTTCAAAATTCTTATGGAACGGCTAATGGAAGGTGTGTATTATATTGGTACGGACCACAGACCACCAAAATATATAGACATGAACAAACGGATATTTCCTGGTTCAAGTTTTGGTTCCACTACGTTTGACTTGTTTACGAAAATCACTACGAGCTTGTAAATTTTGAAACAATTATTAAAAGGTCAAGCCAAACACTCTTAAAAATTATAAAGTCTTAGTAAATTAGCGCTTTTTTACAAATTTTTACTTGCAGACTCGGTTTGATTGTTTGAAAAAAAAATATTGAAAAAATAAATTGTAATGTAATGTGGTAGTCTAACATGGGGTGGATTGGTGAACGTAACATTGTGTAAAGTGATCATTTAAACCAGCCGTACGATAGGTCGTAAGCCCTATGAATACGTCCATACCTGCTTGTATAAAAAATAGATTAGTCTCTATGAGACAATCTAAAATGAATATTTTGATTATTGATGTTCTTGGAAAATTTGAGCACTCTCCAAATATTTTGAATATTCTATTTCTTTGTATATGTTTCATTGTCAATGCACAATTCGTGCCCTCTGGGGTGTTCGGAACATTTTTTTTAAGACCACATTTTTTCGCAGATTGTTTAATTTGTACGTTTGTTCTGCTATTAAATTGTTTAAGGTTTGTATCGTAATAATATTAAAAATTATTATGAAGTCATGTTGGATGAACAAAAAATATTGAGAAACTTTGGTACGGGGGACGCTGGCACAGTTGTTGAATCACCGTTAGATTGCAAACTAATTAATTGAATGTCTCGAAACAGATGGAGTCCTCATGGCAACATATTTCATTAAGCTTCGTTTTAAATTTATATACAGCCTTTAATATAAATAATTGATCGAATTGTTTCAAATAGGAAACAAAGAATGCTTTTTCATTATTAGAAAATCCATTGAATCGCTCGGCGCCGCGGGACCAAATCTATTCAAGTGCTGGGGCGAAGTCACCTCAGAAAAGCCTGGATTTTTAACGCAAAGTCTGAAGGTATTTTTATAACATAGGGTAATTTGAAAAGTTTGTCACGTGATTCATAAAAATATTGGTGATATATTTTTGGCGGGTTGGTTGTGTGGAGACGAGAAACGAATTCCCACCCGTCCGGAAGTATTCTTCCGTGTCAGCGTGTGTTTGGCGGGTGTCACGTGTGAGTTGCTGTTTATTGGAACAATTTTACAGGTTGTGGTTGCGGACAGAAGTATTATTTGCTGGTGCTACAACGATTTTCGACAGAAAAGTCGCCGCCGCGGCAAGTGGGAACACCTCAGCCGTATCTTGCTCTGATTGGCCAAAATGGATGTGGTGCGTACGGCTAGATTTCGAGGCGGCACCCGATCAATATATTATATCTAAAAATTTTGCTGCGTTGTATTGCTACATCTGGCTTGTGAACTGTTGTCATTGATGATTAACACGATGTCACAGTGGTCACAGTCGATTGACCGTATGACCATAATACACGTACCACCTGGCGACATGTTACATTTATGATCGCTTGGTGCTTCAATGACGGCATAAAATTCAAAATGCGTAGCGCATTCAAGATTGCTTTTATGATTTATTTATTTCAAATTCAGTCAGCCATTTTCAGAAAATAGCGATATTGGGATCATAAGATCGTTATCCCAACAGTTAACAGACGAGAATAAAAAAAATAGACGAGACGTAGGTATACGACGGTGTTAGGTGTTCGTCGTACTCAAATAAGGAGATTTGTATATTTTCACATATCTCTCTCAAAGTAAATACCTTTATTTGCAGTGTCCGATATCTGCAGGAAATGGACTGATTTCTTCGGTGCTTTCTTATCCAGGCGGTTTGGTCTGACAGAGCTTCAAACGGATTACCGAAGTACCTTTCGAAAACGTACCTAACCTCACAATTCTGATATTTCGACTAAAATTACATGAAATAAGTACTAATGCTGTATTTAAAACTTATAGAAAAAATATCATTTCATATGGACTTATTAATTTGTTTTCCCACAGCGTCTTCATGTAAAATCATGGCAAAATTGTCATTGCTGCGTTGAACTCGTATTCTGTGAACTCGTAAACAATCACCGAAGTATACCTACGTCTCATATATTTTTTATTTCTATTCTCATCTATTTGGTGTTGGGATAACAATCTTAAGATCTCAATATTGCTATTTTCTGAATACGGCCGAATATCACATAATAATTTTGATTTATGCCGAGATTTTTTTTATACACAGCTTATTTGAAAAAGATCCGTTTAGCCTCGGTCTACCCTAGGTACTTCGTGGGTCCACCTATGTATAAATATCGGTAATGCATTTTATATTAAACCCACATATATTTACGGAAATTTGTGTAATTATGAAAGAGTTATTGTTATTAAGAACGTAAACGTATTTAGAATGATATACCCGTACATATTTTTGAACAAGTATTTGAATTGCCAAATTAAAACCATATCTAATCAAACTTGGATGATTTACCGATTTCTCCGAAATTTCAAGAGGTGTATCTACAAATATTTGAATATCTATTCAAAATGTCATGGGACATTTGAAAAATTGGTGATCTAATGTATACATATCGGTAGGTAATATTTATATATAAATAATTCACTGCATTGTATTGCTACTACATAATGAAGGAGCAAGGGGTCCATTGTGACTCGGTACTCTGATTGCTATTAGATAAAAGTAAAAAAGTAAGCATTGTTTTATGAAAAACTATCAAATTTCGAGAAGATTGATCAAATGACGATGTAGTATTTTGTAAAAAGTGGTTTGAATAAAGCCATAGTGTGGATTAATGATCGAAAAAATTGAAAATCGTGCTGTGATTTTTAAAAAGGTCAATGCCAACGGAAATTATTATTGAGACTAAGAATTTGTTGGGTGTTTTATTTCAAGAATGCTCTTGTGTTGTCTTTTTTCAAAAACTTTATCAAAGTGAGATGTTTCATTCTATCTACATTAAATACACGCTGAGATAATTTTATTTATTATAAACATCTTTTCACAAAAAAGCTACTAAATTTATCAATTAATTTGGCAGCATTTCGTTAGACAGATGTAGGACTTTCAATCTCGGAGATTTTTCCGGAGCCATGATTACGATGCTGGCTATTTTCAATCCTGGGATTTCGGTAATTAATTCAAATATAAAAGTAACTGCACAAAAGTAAAAAATGAAAGTAGAAAAAATATCCAATGCAATTAATTCTCACTCAACATTTTGAAACTTAATCTTTCTAAGTTTCTAAGGGGATTTAAGAGTCTAAGTTTTCATAATTTAGTAATGATCTTGTAGGGGTTACCCTATACACAGCCACGGGCCCCGACAGCCCCTCAGCGCGTGCCGCAGATTCGTCAGCCGTCCATCCAGCAACACTAAAATGGCAAGGTCGGTGCCCCAGTAGGTACCACCGGTCTCAGGCACGGGTGATACAGCGGGCGTGACTAGTACTCCATGCACCACGCGCCTCTGGACAAGCAGGAATCCTTCGTTCAGAAATAATATAAAAAGCAGTCTATCTCCTATGTGGGCATGTCAGTCCGTTACCCATCTCCGGCAGCGGTCGTAGGCTATGGCCCTTAGAGTATCTATCATTGCTTTGTAAGCATACTCATGTATATTTTGTCTTTATTCTATTGAAATAATAAATCATCAAATAATCTACGTCTTTGGAGCTTTTACGTCGCACGACGGTGGTGACCCAAAAAAGCAACTGCTCCAGTCCATACCAACCGTTATCTACATGCGAACTCCCACCATCATCCTGCTCAAAAAAGAGGTCTCATCAACACTTTGGCCACGAGGGCCAAAAGGATATGCCAAGATGAATATCTACAGGAAGAAATGATAACACTCAGCGACGCACTGGAAGGCAATGGTTACCAGAAGAGACAGATACAACGCGTCATAAGTACGAGGTCTGTTCGCCCTGAAAAACATACAGAACCTGAGTGCAAAGGCATCGCCTTTCTGCCTTTTGTCCAAAGCGTTACAGACAGAATTGCCAGAGCTCTCAAGAAAAGAGACATTAAGACAGTTTTTGGTGCCAACTTCAAAATTAAAGATATGTTGAGATCAGCAAAGGATCGAGATCGCTTAGAAACGGACGGTGTGTATAGACTCGATTGTCAAGACTGCGATAAAGTATACGTGGGGCAAACGGCGCGTACCATTTCCAAAAGGGTCAACGAGCACAAACGGGCATGCAAACTCGGTCATCCAGAAAAATCAACACTGGCTGAGCATTTTCTGGATACCGGCCATCATTTTGCATTCCTTCCTTGGAAATCCTTGGAAAGCCTAAGAGTCACCATGCGCGTCTTATCAGGGAAGCACTAGAAATCTACAAGCATCCGATAAACATTAATAGAGATGATGGTCTCAAATTAAAAACATCTTGGTATCCGGCGCTTCAAAGTCATTCTCGTCGCAGACTCCGCAGAGATAGTGATCAGACAACAGATGAATCATACATACAACACAATACAAACACATCATGACTTCGGCACGGTATTGCAAGCCGATACTTAACCACAACACCAACATTCAAGACAACACATCAGCCCTGATGATGGACCCTGCAATGGGATCCGAAACGTCGGCCCGAAAGGTCGTAACAACACGGCATAATACCCCAGTAAACACAAACTTGAAGATGCTCCAGTCCATCTCCAAAACCCCAAATTGGCGACCCCTACGAAAAAACACGCACTTTCAACGCAACTTCAACCCCGGCGTGTGGGTCGTTCACCAGCAGTCTAGACATCGCCCCAAAATCTTACTTAAGTCGCTATTTTCCCACATACCTACTGACAAACCGGGGGTGGTAGAGATTTTAACATTTGAAGACCCCATGGCAAGAAGTTGTTAACAAATATTCAAGTCATTTCGAGATAATTAGACATTTGCATTTCGCCTTTGAAAAATATGTTTTATTGCTAATTCAATAGTAATTTTTATTGATTTATGTCACTAAAATATCAAAAAAGTATTTACAAAGTAAAAACAACGCATTTATGCAATAAAAAATAAAAATATAATAATTTTCCCTAAAAAAATGTAATAAACAACCATTTTTTTGCCTTTTTTTAATAGAATAACACCTTTTTGAAATTGGTAAAACACGAACATCAAACAACCCTTCAAATGCTATCCGTTTTTACCAATTATCCAAAATTACAAAATTCCTGGCATGTTAATTAATAATAAAAACATGGTATGATTAAAATTATTGAAAAATAATATATAAGTACATATTATAATAGTCTTCAAATAAAAACAAATATATGACAGTACTGCCAGAGTAAAATTTATATTAAACATAAATATTCCAATCAAATTAAAAGGCGTGTTAATTTGAGAATGATGGCATGAAAATGTTAATATTGAAGATAACATGTTCTTCCCTTTAGTAACTGATTTGATTTTTATGAAAAAGTGTAGTTAACATGTTCATCCCTATAATTTGAACATGGTCTAATTATTTTTAAGTTCTGAACTTATTTCCAATGGAAAGAGCGTACATTATTTAGTTTAGATGGCTTATTAACTCATTTTTGACAAAAATGTTAGTTAACAACTTCTTGCCATGGGGTCTTCGTTTAGCTTCAAAGAAAAATCGATAAATAATATTAAGTATTATCCTTTCTACCCGATATGATGCCGACGAAAAAAAGATAATACGTTTGTTGAAACAAGGTGGTGAAACCACAGTTGAAGAAATGCCAAAAAAAGAAAATGTGAAACAAAAATTAAAGATCATAATACTTACAAAAAGCATACCCGTAATCACGATAGTAGAGCAAGCTCAGTACCGGGATCACGGTACCTAGAAAAGTCCGGGAGTCCCGGGACCCGGGGAATGAAAGCACTAGACAGATATAGCAATAAAACGCAATTAAATATCTAAATATAATAATTTCGTTGTCTGTCTGTGTAAGTCCGGAACTTCCTGGAATTTACGTCTAAAAAGGAGAGATTCCTCTCCCAGTCGTGTAACCTCGAACGCTCGGACGGCAGCGCGGCGAATAAACGACATAGCCACCATCGTTTCTCCGTAGCCCGTCAAAAATATACTATGTACATTACACATTGTAAAAGCAGGGTTAGCTAAGACGCGAACCATAAATTTACGCCTTCTCCGTGATTTTTCACGGGTAGGTAGTACCTATTACTGATATCTATCTATACATTAGTCCCTATATTATACATTAGTAGTATTCAACAATATTTATACAATAGTCGCATTCGAACGACTCACGCAGTAGCTACTAATGATTCTGTAAACTTTATTGATCTTCCAGTTATCAAGTCTGGAGACATATAGGGCCCTCGTGCGCTCTAAATCGTGATAAATAAGAATTTCTACGCAAAAAATAAAATCATAATATATTCATTAATATTGAAATGTGTAAACGTATTTTAGGTACGTAACAAATGTCGTACTAATGCAGGATCCCTGGCCGTTATCATAGACAAACTGTATAATAAATATCACCGGGAATTTATAGTATATTTTTGGCGGTCCGCGTAGGGACAGCGGTAGCAACATCGCTATCGTTGCCACCTTCGGGTTTGCTGGCCCGGGGTTCAAACCCCATCTCCGGCCGTTTAATTTCGATTTTCTAGCCGTGAATTCGAACGCAATTACGGTTGTTACACGAAGTTACAGGAAAACTAATTTATTATGTTTGATTAGCTCTAACCCGTCAAAAATGACGGTAATTTTACATGTCGGTTCCTAAAGAATAAATATTTATTTATTTATATAAAAAAGAAAAAAAATACTGTAAAGAGAAAAAAAGAAATGAAAGAAAATAATAAAATACTATAACGAAGTTACGACGGAGGGACGGACGGACACAGCGAAATTATTATAATTGGTATAAGGCGGAATATGTATTGCGGGAATGTTGTTACATAAATAAATAAGAATATGTCTGAGATGAATGTAATACGTAGCAAGTAAAATGTAGCAAGCTAAAGATTGCTAGATGTTAATTTTTGATCGTCGGAATAATAATTGCAGTAAGAATATTATCAAATAAAGATATTTTAATTAATTTTTTTAAAGTAATTTTCTAATAGTTTTTAATAGATTACTAAATCGTATAAATTTACAGGGCCACTAGTTGAATGGGTGGGTAGGTAAAACTAAAAGAGAAATCCCGAAGAGAGTCATCGGTATGTAGGTATTTTGTGTGTTTTAATCGGTATTGCAATGTTATAACGCCACAATTTATGAGAACACAAACACGACGAAAACGTGCCATGCGTACAATTATCACCTACGCATCATGTTCTCGAATAAGGAACCCATGACTAATATTCAAACAAAAAGTATTTTCCTATCCTCTCTATGATTCCTAAAAATGTATATGCCCTACGAGTGACACGAACACCACTTTAATACAGGGTAATAATTATATTAAGCTGGATCGTAACCCTGCGTAGTGCGTACTACACCCATATTATACAAATATAATAAAAAATTAAGTATGAATATTATTTTAAAGATAAGGGAACTATTATTAACATAAAAATATGTTTATGTTAATAGTTCCCTTGTAGTGTAGTGTAGATGTAGTGTAGATGTAGATACAAATGCTAGGGACTAGCA
>JADDOH010024877.1:0-47755 GCA_016648135.1 Agrypnia vestita
CCTTTTTTAGAAATTTGGATAACTTCTGGCAAAGGAAAAAATTCAACTCCGATGGGGCAGTTCAAACCGCCTTCAAAGATTTTATTGATTCCCGTCCGAATGGTTTTTTTAGTAAAGGGATCGATGAACTACCTATGAGATGGCAAAAGTGCATAGATAGCAATGGTACATACTTTGATTAAATAAATATATTATAATAAAAAAAATCGGCTTTATGTTCCTCCCATACTAAACCTCAATTTCATATGGAAAGACCTAATATTATTTTGACTTCCCACTGAAATGTCAAAACACCTGTGAAAATAATTGAATTTAAATAATTTTTATTTAAAATAAACAAAAAACTACTATAACAATATGTATTGAATTAAAAATAAAATTAAAAACCATTTATCTATATTTTAAAAATTATCTCGTAAATTAATATCTTACTTGACTTTCAAATAACAATGACATCAACACGAATATAGTAAACATAGCGAGTAGTAGCAAGTCAGCAAAAGTGACATGCGTTCAATATTAGGTTATGAGTAGAAATGCAATTTAATACAAAACTAGTAAAAAAAAACATTATTATCTGCGATGAATAGATTGCTTTCGAATATATAATATGATATTATTTTGAACTAAAGTCAAATTTGGCATAAAAACACGTTTTAAAGTGATTTTTTTTATGAAAAAATGATTGGACTACATGAGTGCGTCCGCCTCTCCCGGCTGGCGCGCGGATTGTGATCTCCAAACTACGTAATTTTTTGACACATTTCATACTATAGAATTTTTATTTTTAAATATTAATTAACGTCTTTTATATAAAAAAAATAGCTTATTAATAGTGAATGAAGACTCAAAGTGCGAATATAGATACAATAGATGGTTTAAAATCATCTTTTTATATGAATAAACAACATTTGAAAATGACCAAAAATCGAAAATATTTAAGCATGTTTGAAAAATGATATTTTTTTTAATATTGAATATTTCTTAATTTCCTACGTACAGATTCTAGATAATTAAGTAAACTTTATATGTATGAAAAAACATACTATGCTTACACACAAATTTTAAACGAATCACACTTTGCCCGGGAACATTAAAAACGTTTTTTTTGCCGCGGCCTGTGGATTAATGCCTATATTTTTCTTAATTATTTTAAATAATGTTCAGTTTATTACTTTTATATAAGAACAAAGGTTCTATCTAAGTTATAGCCCTAAAAAATTGCAATCTATTATATACATTCTGATATAAATGAATAATAAAAACTCAAATTTTCGTAAAAAAAACGCTGAAATATGCATTTGCAGTGAATGTACCGCCTTAAGGACTTGTTGAGGATAGAGAAATCACTTAGAAACAGACGTGGTGTATAGACTCGACTGTCGAGACTGCCATAAAGTATACGTGCACAAACGGTCGTGCAAACTCGGTCATCCAGGAAAATCAGCACTGCTGAGCATTTTTTGGATGCTGGCCAATATTTTGTATTCGAACCGAAAAACCTTGGAAAGCCTAAGGTGGATAACGCACTACCCGCGTCCCGCGGCGGGTGGCGGTAGCGCGGTTGTATGTTTGTACGGCAATGTATGGCGGACAATGCACTGGCTCCCGCGCTTCCGAATGTGGGAAGAAATATTTTATATCTCTGGAGGAATGTTTGAAGTCACTCCAGTTATTTCTCCTCTAATTTTGTCTCGCAATTTGTCGAAAAAAACTGTAGACATTCTCGTATAGTTAAAAAACTTTTGTTGAAAAACAAATTTTCTCAGATCTCTGTAAAATATTACGAACGCTCCATTCGTATTTCTTTGTTGAAGCAAAGGATTGACCCAGTATCTCGGTTTTCGTTTGCGACGCTTTTCATTTTGCTTTTTCACTATCAACCAGTACAAGAGCCAACTAGCCACAGCTTCTATCGCCGAACATTCATTTGGAGACCTGAGCTCTACGAGCGACCGACCAAGAACCGCGGCGGGACCCGCGAGAGCCAACGTAGGCCCGCGCGCCCGCGTCCGCTAACCGCCGCGATGCGCTGGCTTGTGTGTTATAGCTCTAAGACTCACCATACGCGTCTTATCAAGGAAGCACTCGAAATCTACTAGCACCCGATAAATATTAATAGAGATGATGGTCTCAAATTAAAAATATCATGGTATCTCGTCGAAATTTCCGCAGAGATAGTGATCAGACCATAGATAAAACATACACATAACACATGACTCCGACACGGTATTGCCACGTAACACATAAACATAGAAACACCAAGCTTTCCACACAGTATTGCTAGCCAATACTTAACACAACACTGACAACGTTCTCACCCTGCTTTCGACATGGTATTGCAAGCCGATACTTAACCACAACACCAACGCTCACAATAACACATCAGCCCTGATGATTGGAACCTGCAATGGTATCCGAAACGTCGGCCAAGGTCGTCAAAACACGGCATAATACCCTAGAAGACACAAACCAGAAGATTCTGAGTGGCTGTGAAAACCCACAAACCAAGAACATTCTTTCCTCTGATATATCTGTAACCTCTGCAACTCTGTACCGTTCGACCGATCGGACTGAAAATTCGGAAACTTACTCTTTAGGACCCGGCGGGTTACATAGGTGACATTTTGCCCCTCCCTTTTTACCCCTTCCCCTTCCCTGATATATTTTCATTGCAAATCTGTACCTTTCGACCGATTGGACTCAAAATTTGGAAACTTATTCTTTATGACCCGGCGGGTAATATAGGCGATATTTCCCCCTCTCCTTTTACCCCATCCCGTCCCCTGATATATTTTCAATGCAAATCTGTACCGTTCGACTGGTCGAACAGTTCAGTCACAGCGCCCGGCATGTGCGGACACTTTCAGTTCCGCTCCTGGCAGCAATAATAAAGCTCCCCTAGTGAAATACCCTCTTTTGTGAAAATTGACCCGAAAGTGTTGTTTAATCGGTATATTGTTAAAAAACAAGTGCTCTGCGTGAGTTACCACGCATAAAAAACTCCAGGGAGAGCCTCCCTTCTTCCCTGGGGTTCTCGTACTTTTAAGTATCAATCATTGGTGATAATAATTGATAGCTTATTCTGTTTATCCTGTTCATGCCATAATTGTTAAAGTGACAATAGACCTCAACATTCTATAATACTGTTAAAGTCTGTGTTAAAACTTGTCTACAGTGCATAAGAGTGTTTATATATAGTTTATAATCTTATTACAACATCTAAATTTATTTTGTTATTTTTCTGTTTATTTTCGTAAAAAAAAATTTTTGTGACAATAATCTTTTTTTTTTAAAAAAAAATAAATAAATAAATATACTTCTGTCTTTCGTATGTATATCTCTGAGTAATATCAAATCACTACACTTGCTATAATTGTAGAGCGAACCCGTGGACAATGTCCAAGACTCCGTCCAAAGGCAGTAAAGAACAGCCGATCGCGGGCACCAGCCTGGCGAGCTTCAGAGTGGGAGAGCCTGTCAGTAGAGAGACATACGCACCGATCGCGCCCATCGTGCAGACTCCACATAGGGAAGCGAGATCTTCGTCGATGCCTGGCGACTTGTCGCCGAGGAGACTAACGGAAGAAATCCTAGTGCCAGCTCTCAGCGGCCGAAGAGCCAAGAAACTAAAACGACTGGAGGAATCTTTGATGTCGTTAGCACCGACTCAGGACATGGACCCCACAGAGACCACCACTGCGCCAGTACCTGGATATTACTCATATTAGAGACCTGTTAACAACGGTAGAGAAGATCTGTTTTGAGGAGAAACCTAAGTTGAACAGTGACCAACGGGCCAGGATCACCGCATGCCATCTCGACCTAATGGTCCTAGTGTCAGAGCTCGTAGCGAACACGGAGAGGCTGCAGGGTGAAACAACAGTCTACAAGAGACTATTCAAGAATAAATCTAAAATACAAGAGGCGACAGTGGCCCCCAGCGAGAGCGATGGAGTAAGGCTGACGATGCCTTCGTACGCAGCGGCGGCGAAAAATAGCAAAATAGTGAAGATAATGGCACTGTAAAGGTTGTCGGTCCACCACCGCCAACCGTTGTGATATACCCGAAGGAGCCGGAGGGTAAAACGGCAGAAGCCACAAAAAGTGCAGTCATGGCGACCCTAAACCCGGTGACCGATGGGTTTCAATCTGTCAGGGTCCAGCGTGTGAGAGGTGCAGGGATCCTTGTTGAAACCAAAACAGCTCAGGGAATCAAGAGCATTTTAGCCGCGAAATCCAAACTTGAGGCCAAAGGGCTAGATGTGCGAGAGTCGATGGGCCATCTGCCACGCATTGTAATATATGATGTCGCACGTGAGCAGGACGAATCCAGCCTACTAAAAGAAATATATAACAGTAACCTCAGTGGAATGTGTGAAGTCACCGAAGAGAAATTTATTAAAAATACAAAGCGAATAATAAATAATAATAAATAAATAAATAAATATAGCTTTATTCCAGAATGTGGGGAGGTTCGTGCAATCCCACACATTCCATATAAAAGAAAATACACACATTAAAAATATTATATAAAAACAAAAGAGAAATAGTAAAATAGAAGAAGAACATATAAAATAGAAGAGAAGTATTAGAAGTAATCAAAAGAAATATACGGTAAAAATATCGGCTTTAGCGAGCGATGGCAAGTCAATTATGCGGGGCCAGTATCTTTCTCCAGTGTGCATCGATGCTGGATTCTGGAGTAAGACGGGCTTCCAGGATAAGGATATTTCCGGAGCTGTATATCCTTTCCCTCATCCCTGCCACCCTGGATCTTAAGAGGGCTGCAAAGTTGGGAACACGCCCCTCAGTGAACATACCGGAAGCGCTGCAATATCTGGGAAGGCCAAACATCATACGAAAGGCGTTGTTATATTGTATGCGAAGTCTTTCTATGCTGCTCTTTTTATAATTTGTCCAGAGTTCACATGTATATAATGTTGCACAGAAGGCAAGGAAGAGCGTTCTTTTTACAGCGGTGCTACACAGACGAAACCTTCTACACAGCATATTCGCTTTCACACTGAGAGCTCGTCTTTGCCTGTCAATATCGTCGTCGTCCATTAGATTATTTGTAATTATGTGTCCTAGATATTTTGTTCTTTCGGTCACCTTCAGGACCACACCGTTCAGAGTAACTGGAGGAATACTTGTTGGGCCCTGACCATACTTTATAACCAACAGTGCTGTTTTATTAGGGTTATAGAGCATGTTTGTTTCTTCAGCAAACACTTCACAGATCTTTAGAAGAATGCGTAGTCCTCTTATAGACGGTGCCATCAGTACCATATCGTCAGCATAACTGATGTTGTTAAGACACTGTCCTCCGATGTGACAGCCTACCCCCGCGTTGTTTAGCCTTTGAGTGAGTTCGTCCATATAAAGGTTGAACAGTATTGGGGACATGCACCCTCCCTGTCTGACGCCGCTCGTCATGTGAACAGGTTCGGAAAGACTGTCTCTCCACCTTACTTGGTTTTCCTGTTGTCTGTGCCACGAGTCAAGGATACGTATTACCTCCGATGGTATGCCTCTTTCCCTGAGTTTTGCCCAAAGTAAAGGGTGAGAAACTCTGTCGAAAGCCTTGCTCAAGTCTAGGAAACATGCGTATGAAGTAGTCTTTTTGTTTCTGTAGTACTCCAGTGTCCGTTTTACAGTAAATATTGCAGCGTCGGTAGAGGTCTGTTTTTTGAAACCCATCTGGTTGTCGTTAGTTTCCATGCTAGATTCGACCTGATCTAGCAGCACGCGTTCGAATAATCTCGCGATGGTTGTGGCAATCGAGATTGGTCTGTAGCTCTCGTGGGAGGTTGAGTCCGATAATTTGGATTTAAGAATGGGTGTAATTATGGTCCTCGTCATATTACTCGGTAATTGCCCATTCTTTATAATGCCAGTAAACAACCTCGCCAGGAGCTGTAAAATTGGTCCTCCCGCGTGTTTGACATGTTCAATGCTTAGTCCGTCGTGGCCTGCCGATTTACCAGCTTTCATATGTTTCAGGGCGGTATTGACCATGTTCACAGTAATTGAAAGTCCATTACCTTCAGTTGTTGTTGGATTAATTGGCGGTCCACTCGAGGAGATCAGAGAGGTCGGAGTTAGGGTGGTAAAATGGTCTGCGAAAATGTTTGCGATTGCTTTGGGATTCGTTTCTCCATTTATGTTACTTGGAATTTTACACCGCATATTGCAATTTTTATTCGATTTATTCCAAAACTGTCTGAAGTCACGATTATCTAGGTCCCTAGCTATTTTATCCATCTGTATTTGCTCTGCTTCCTTCTGACATTTTTTCAGGGCCAGTTTAAACGCTGCACGCTTTAATTTTCTTTCCTCTGCGATGGGGCCTACGAGTGGTCTGCCATTTTCGATCCAAATCAACATCGCGTATCTGGATTCCGCATATTTTTGTGCAACAAAATCATTCCATCCGCATATTTGTTTATATCGTTTCGAGCTATGTTTACGATTGTCAAATGTTGAGATCGCGGCATTTCGAAGTGCGTCTACTATTCGTGTGTAGAGCGCGTCAGTATTCGCACTTGCAGGGTTGTCGCTTCTCTCATTCCATATAGCCTCTTCTTGAATCATTTGTAGTAATACTTGTGAAGCAGTGTTATACCTTTTGATATCGCATGCACCTTTTGGTTTCCATATTGCTCGGTCAGTTTTCTTGCTTGTAAGTACTTCGGTTGTTGGTATTCCGTCTGTCTGTAGGATCAACTCGAGAGGCCGATGATCTGTCCAGTCTACGTCGTAGTGTATTTTCATATCTAATATCTGCTTGAATAAATTTTTTGTCACTAGACAATGGTCTAACCATCTGGTTGTATGATGCGCGTCGCTGATATACGTATAAGAGTCTTCTGGTAATATTTCGGTATCGGCACATATATACTCGTACTCTTGACAAAAAGATTTCAGTTCTGTTCCGAAGAGAGAGTCGGGATTTGCGTTGAAATCTCCGATAATGATGGAGTTGGTGTAATCCTTTTCGTCGATAATTGCTTGCAAGGTGGCGAGACAGTTGGCATATTCCTCGAAATGATCTGCAGTGCAAGTTGGCATGTACAAGGTGAAGATGCACAATGTTTCTGAAGTTAGTTTCACTTCAATACCCGCCATTCGACAGCTATTCAATGGGATAGTGGCAGCCCTGAGACTTTGTCTATACAGCACCCCCACTCCTCCGTGCGGCCTGCCGAGCATCGGACCCATGGATGTATTGACGGCAGAGGTACCCAAGCTGTTGAAATCGGGATGTATATAAGATAGGAATTCTATGTCCGTAGGGAGTAGCCACGTTTCCTGAATTAAGACAACGTCATGTGAGTCACACAGGTCATATATGAATTTTTCCGAACTGCGGACAGATCTACAGTTCACTGAGATGATCTTTAGATTTTTAGTTTGCATTTTGGTTAAGGTTGGGTATGCGTGATTCTTTGAATCTTCGGAAAACAATTCCCTCCGGCCACAGTTCCTCTACTAGAAAGTTCTTTACTAGACTCGCTTTAACCGCGATTTTAAATGAGTTGAATGGAGTTATGTGGAATGGTTTTATTTTTTCCACCGTTGCCCCATCTAGACCCTTGTCTTTTAAGTAGCTGATTATGTCATCCTCTGTCGTGTCAACGGCAAACCTTGATACATAAACGGATGCAATTATGTCAGCGGGTTTTAATGCCGCTGACTCCGCTTTGCCTCTTAGATTACGATTTTTTATCTTCTTATACGTTACGAGTTTGAACTCACTCTCGTTGATAGTGGTCGATCGCGACTCCTGCATGCGTGCACCCTGTTTATTCGGATTAATGCCATTACTCACTGCGCGTGCGCTGTGAGTATTAGTATGGGTGATTCGTGTATCGTTCCTCCGAGTGGATTGTGCATTCGTAGTGTTAATTAGCGGTGTCGGTGTATGTGTCTTTTTTTTGCAAGCGTCTCCGTACGATACCGGCGATGCAGGAGTATGAGTGTTGTTTACATTTTCAGAAGTTTGAGGATTACCCACATTTCTGTCATTTCTGTCACCGCTTTGCTTTATCGAATTTGAAGATATCTTGCTCTCATTCATTTCTTTAATTTGATCGCGTAGTTGACAAAGTTCTTGCATAATTTCAGAAGTGTTTGTGCTCGATGATTCCTTTAGATCGTTTTTAATTTGCCGTATTTCAGACTTCATGGCGTTAAGATCTTTTAACAGGCGGGAGATATCCACACTATCAAAGTTAACGGGCGGCAATTTGTGTAACTGTCTCGCGACGAACACGGGCAACTTGTCAGGATCTGTCTCCTTCAGGGCCCTCAGGATGTCCTGGAGATCGCGGCCGGTCTTACCATCTCCTTTCCGCAGGGTGCGCTTGTCCGGAAGTTTGTCGAACAATACGGTCTTAGCCAGCTTTATTTCCTCCTCCGAGAAGGTGGAAGTGCACAATTGTGTGATTGATACTTCGTCTAGAGTGTCCGCTTTGTTTTGCATAAATGCGAGACACTCATTAATTATAACATTGCATGCGTTGCAAGTCATCCTATTACAGTACGTCCTTCCGCCGCGACGGTTGGCAGAAGTAATGATGTTTGGTCGGCGTGATGGCCCCTCTGTTAATTGTGTATACGCTCTACCGCCGAAAGCCAGATCGATTATCATCGACTCTGGTCACTGCTTCATTGGCTGGAACGCATGCAGAGCACGAGACTACATTAGCGCCACTCGATGTTTCAAATGCCAGCTCTACGGCCATATCAGCAGGGCGTGCAAGGCTGCTAAAGAGACCTGCAGACACTGCGCCACTGAGGGACACAATGACGAGCAATGCCCGAATAAACAGGCCCCCGCCAAATGTGCGACGTGTACGCCATTCAACAAAATGGCGACTCATCCAACGGGTGACCGGACATGCCCGGCATACAATGCGGCAGTGGAGCTAGAGTACAAGAAGACCAATTACGGCTAGACGCCTGGGATGCACGGTCCTGCAGATAAATGTCGGCAGGTCGCGTTCTGCCACCCTCGAGGTGCAACAAGTTCTACGTAAATATGACTCACCGATGGCACTCATCCAGTAGCAGAATACCTGGCGTGGCAGAACACCGTATATAGAGTCTCCGCTGATTATGCTGGAAAAGGGTCCCATGCCGGGTGCTGGGATCCTTGTAGACACAGCTGTCCTAAAACCGCTTTACCTCGAACACTTATCAAATGAATATCGAACGTGTACTACTATCAACTTAGGCGGTTCTGAGCTTTACATAATCTCAGTATATTTTAAATACGGTTACCCTATCGAGGTACACGCCCGGGAGCTGGCTCGATGTCTGCACGAATTGAAAGAGAAAATGGTGATAGTTGGAGGTGACTTCAATGCACGCTCTCCTCTTTGGGGTAACCGTTGCCCGGATGTCCTCGGTGGTGTGCGCAGGAGCACTGTTGAGGATCTCATTGCCTTAACAGGGCTCCATATTGTGAACACGCCTGGGCATATGAGCACGTTTCACAGCCAATAGGGGGAGAGCTGGATTGACATCACATTATGCACTGATAATGTAGTCGGGCTGATTCGGGACTGGAGGGTGTCGGACTGCGAGGTTGCTACCGAGCACCGTCTGATATCCTTTAGAATCGATAAAAGCCCCCCCGACATTCCCAGAAATGAAAGGAGATTCCGAACAAGGAACGCGAACTGGGAAGAGTTTGAGATTTGTTTGAAAGAAGAATTACGTGACTTATACGAAAGGTGCATAACTGAACCATCCCGGGTAGGTGATTGGTTTAATTGCGCTGTTGTCAGGGCGGCTGACCGATCTCTTGGACGCACCAGACCAGGTAAACCAAGGCCCCTTGGTGGACAGGTGAATTATACAGATTACGGGTCGTTTATCGTCGTGCATACCGTCGACGCGGTGCGTTGAGACGTGGTGATATAGATGCTGTTGGGAGGCAAGCCTTGTCTGAGGCTCTGAGAATAGCACGCTCCGAATATTCTGCTGCTATAAGAACGGCAAAAAGAGAATCCTGGACAAAGTGGGTCACGGAGATGGGAAACGCCGATCCTTGGAAGATTACAGGGCTCATTGGCGGTGCCGGTAAGGGGTCGGCTCGGGTACTCTCCGGGATACTCCTTGGAGAGACAACCACGACTGGCCTCGCCGACACCGTTAGAGGACTTCTGGACAAACTGGTTCCGCGGCATGACGCTGGGCGGGATACCGACCATCATAGGCAAGTCCGATTGATGGCTGGGGTTCCATCCAGTCTCATGCTGAATGACAGCAGTGATCCGCCCTTGGTAACGGTGGCTGAGGTTGACAGCGTTATAAAGTGTGGAAGATGGCCAAACCAGAGGTGGTATGCATGTTTAATGCGTGCATAGGTGCGAGAACGTTCCCAGCATCTTGGAAGGATGGCCTGCTGTGTGTCATCCCAATAAACAACGGTAAACTGCGGTCAGACCCAGGAGCGTATCGGCCTATCACGCTCCTTCCCGGTATCGGGAAGGTGTACGAGACTCTGATACGCAACAGGCTTGAGATAACACTCTCGCCTGCCTGCGACCGGCAGTTTGGCTTTGTTAGAGGGATGTACACGGAGCACGCCATTTTATATACACAGGACTGGGTTGGCAATGTGTCCACGAAGTACGCTATGGGTGTTTTCCTGGACATATCCGGAGCGTTTGACAATGCATGGTGGGATATGATCCTAACCAAGCTGAAGGTGAGGCTGTGCCCTAGGTATCTCTTCAAAATATTGAAGAGCTACCTAAGTGGCAGACACGCTACCTTGAGCTATGGCGGGACAAGTGTCACCAGAGACACGGATATGGGCTGCCCACAGGGCTCTGTGCTCGGCCCAACTCTGTGGAAGATTCTCTTTGTCGATCTTCTTCTTCTGCCTTTGCCATGTGGTTGCACACTGATCGCATATGCGGATGACGCTCTGCTACTGGTGTCTGGTGAGAGTCGGCGCGAATTAGAGCGTAGAGCGAACAAGGCACTTGGAATGATCAGCGACTGGTGCATAAGAAACAAGCTGACTATTGCGCCTCAAAAGACTGTCGCCATGATGTTACGGGGTCGCTTCGAGAGGGACCCGATAATAAAGTTGAACGGACAAAAAGTTAAATTCGAGAATATAGTTAAGTACTTGGGTGTCTGGATGGACACGTCGGGCTCCTTCCTGGCGCACGTCAAGGCGGTGTCTGAAAGAGCCTCAAACTTTTTCTTATCGGTCAAACGTGTCAGTGTTGCAGACTGGGGACTGAGGTCTCCGGCGGTGCGCCGGATATATCGGGCGGTGTACGTGAGTCAAATCACGTACGCGGTCCGTGTCTGGGCGCACCGTCTGGACACTCTGGTCATATCGTCGGCCCTGAATCGAGGACAGCGAATTCCTCTACTTGCCCTGACTGGGGCATATCGGACAACATCGAGTGCAGCGTTGCCTGTGTTGGCCGGCGTGCTGCCGGCTGACTTGCAGGTAATAGAGGCCAAGGCTCGGGGCTCTCTGAGGCAAGGGCTGGATATTGAACTATATGGTGAGATATTCAGCCCTTCGGATACTAGATACCGGGAACTGTGCGAGAGGGTTAGAACGGTTATGTTGCAAAAGTGGCAAGAGAGATGGTACGCGGCCACCCAGGGGAGATGGACTTACTCCTTTCTCCCTAGAGTTGCCGCATGCGACATTGCCGCAAGGAGGGTCCTCCGGAGCTTGACCACTACTATGCTACGCAGCTCATCGCGGGCCATGGTGAGTTTAGGAGCAAATTGTTTGATCTTGGACTCGCTGAGGACCCGTGGTGTGCTTGCGGACGTGTGAGACAGACTCCGGGGCACATTCTTTGGGAGTGCTCGATGCTGAATGACGCGAGAGAGGAGATGCTAAGCGAGTTGGAAGGAGTGGGGCATCGTTCACCTAGGAACGATGACCTCATTAAAAAAGATAATAATCTCAGACTCTTTCGAGCCTATGCCCGGACGTGGATGTCGCGCTGGGATCTGCTTCGTGGGTGAGCTATCTGCTATAACCGTGGATCCTGCGGGCGTCAAGAACTGAATTCCTATCCTTTTGTATGCGTCCCTCCCTGTTGGGAGTGTCGTTTAAATCCAAAAAACCCACATATCCACTGTCCCTTCCACCAGATCCTTCTCTCCAACTTCTTGTGTGACGGCTCCACTGTCGTATACTTTGTGTATCACTACTTTGCTTCTTTTCTAACCTGTTTTTATATCTTAATTTTCTTTTCTTGGATAATTTATGATACTATTTTGTTGCTATTTTTGCTTATGAATTTAACCTGTTTACTTCCTCGCTTATACTGTTTTATGTTACTATTTTGCTATCTTCTTTTTATTTTGATTTTGTATTTAACCTGATTTTATTTCTATTTTTCTTTGCTTTTGTTTTTCCACTTCTGATTTTTATGCCGCTGCACAAATCTATTTCTTTTATATGCTTTTAATTTTCTTGTATTTGTATTTGATTTAATAAAGAAAGTTCTTGGTGGAGGGGACAACAAATGGGTTTTTTGCTGCCAGAACCTTGCGGCGTTCGCCCTATACACGGGCGCCGCACGGGGATGGCTTTAAATTAAAATTAAAATAAATTAATTAAATTAAAATTAAAATAAATTAAAAATTAAAATTAAAATAAATTAAAAATTAAAAAATGTCAACCTGGCGACGCAAGAGTAGGGCCGATATGGGAGCCGTCGGCTCATAGAACGGCCCTGGGAAAGTGGTGGGTCCCCATTCGTTGGTCGAATTTAAAATTTGGAAACTCATTCTTTAGGACCAGTTGGGTAATATATTTCCCCTTCCCCCTCTAACCCATATCCTCTCCCAGATATGTTTTCTGTACCAATCTACTCCGCTTCATCGATCGGACCTAAATTTTGCATAAATTTTCCCGACGGAAAAAATAGATAAAATTTCTTCCCTAGACATTCTATCCATCCCAGCCTTGATTTAATGGAAACATTGTTTTATTTAGAGACTTTGTAAAACAATGGAACCTTTGTTTCCCCCCACTAATTTGTTTTCAACTTTATCCTTAACCCGTGCAACGCCGGGCACGGGCTGCTAGTTTATAATATTTTCATGATAATTCTCGTTTCACAAAAGATTCATCAGATATGTTGAAAAAAATACAAACTTTGTCAAGTTTCAAACCAAGTCGTTTGTCTCGTTTATATTATTGATAAGATTGTTGTTAGACATTGATTGATATTACAATATTTTCAACTCATAATTTAGGTAGGAATCTACCTGTAAAGTTTTGTAAACTAGCTCTGGTACGCCCTCCATAATAACAACTATATTAAATAAATTCTTCAGATTTTAAGAACCTATCAATATTTTAATAAATATATTTTACACAGACATGAAAATTAGCTACCTGATTTTTAGGGGAGTTCATTAAGTTCTGATAATTTTTTTTAGGATTATTACATCACCTTCATGCTGATTATGAACTAGAATTATTCCCAGTAACCATATTTCAGCTTCACCGTCGTTTTTGTAGTTGCCTATAATTTTGAAGGAAATCTTAAAAAAAAATCAAATCAAAAGTATTGAAATTTTTTGTAAGGCTTTCTTTTGATTTACCCATTTTGTATTTATTGTAGCGAGATAGTTTCTTAAATGGGTATTAGCCATCGGTAAATAGTTTGTTTTTACATGTATTGTGATCTCTCTTCGCATTTAGATATCATGTTGAAATTAGCAGTTAACTAATAAACTTACTGGTTAGTATGCATTTATTACTGTTTTAATTTAGAAATGGCTCTATTAGGCTAACGTTTTGCTTAGGATAATAATGTCAAGCTTTATTGATCTAAACGACAAGTTTCTACAACTAAATAACGTTATTAACATTCCCATGCACTTTAGAACTTGTACAACTGAGGATTGGCTTAATTGATGTCAACTCTGTGTGGGTACATATCCTAGAGTTGTACATAAAGTTGATCCACGTTAGATGGAGTTGCCAGGAGTAATTTAATGGAAAGAGAGGTACTCCGGCACCCCTGTAGGAGTCATCCTGTTGGGTAGTTAGTTTGGAGCTCGGATGCTTCAAACTTACCCAACAAACGTCGAAAGTTTTGATTATCACATGTATTATGTTACTTCGGTTTTATATCAGCAATAAAACAAAAATCAAATAAGGACTATAAGTATGTAAAGTACATACTTGCATACTTGAAAAACCCTTACACACAAAAACCTATATTATTATTACCGGCGTTATCGGATGGGGAGGTCCCTATAAAAAAATCTAAACTCAGTAAAAATATCACAAAGGGTCATCATTAAAGTAATACTGAAAAAAAATCTACCTCTTCAACAAAAGATCTTTTTAAATTGTTTCCATTACCAAACGTGGATGATATTTTCAAGCAAGTTTCCATATTGAAAATATGGAAAGAAAAAACTTTACAGAAAACCAGGAATATTTCAAGCTTATGAGAAATGAAAACCAATTTATAATGCCTAAATTTAAAATAACCCAAATGCAGAACAATTATATTTATAAAGCCATTAACTACTACAATAATTTACCTATCGAGATTCGCTGCATCCGTAACCTCTCAGAGAAAATCAAAAAAATTAAAATCTTCCTAAAATCAAACTTAAATTCATAAATCATTGAAACCTATAAGTTTTTTCAAAATTCTTCAATACTGCATTATCAAATTACTTTTATTACCGTATTATTAAATGACTCGCATGTGTACTATATATAAAAATAAAAACTGAGGCTCTCTCATCAGACTCAAGAGCTTCTCTTCACTGCTCAGGTCTACATGACTATTAAAAAAAAATTCAATTTGTATGTAAGTACATAAGAATTGAATTTGTACCATATATTAAATAAATAAAATAAAAAATTTGTACATTTCAGATTTCCTGAAAAATATATGAGAATCCTCTGCACAACAGGAGCTTCTGTAATATTCAAGCCTGTTAAAAAATTATTTCATGTAAACATGGATATATTTAACATTATATTGGGAATCTACTATTTTAAACATAGAAATTTAGCAATCAAAGCGACATCGAAGTTACGATAATAGGCGTAGCTACACAATATGATCATTTTCAATCCAGAATTTCATTTATTTTGTATTTAAGTACTATAGAGTTAATAGTATACATTTAATCATAGTAACCAGCCCAGTATGCAACGGAGATCGTGTACCATATGACAAAAAAACATAGCTGTTATGTTCGTATCGTCAAACATTATTATTTTTTTTTAAATAAATATACTTCAGAATTGAACCCATAACGAAAAGAAAAGAACCCATAAAATAACGACACAGAATTAATTTCTAAGCTAAAAAGTCTTGGTTACTCCAAAAACATATATAATATATCCGAAATATGACTACGAGATTATTTAAAAAAATATTTATTGGCAAAATAATATAAATGTCAGGTCGAATATTCTATTCATCTCTCAGTCTTGCCGAAATACAGTGAATTTGATTATTTTTGAGTTTGAATTAAACTGCTTTTGCCCGCTTACGTATAAAAACATCCCCTTGATTTATATGGTTGCGTTATAAAAATGACGATAAAAACAATGTTTTTATACGAGTGTATACCATAGGCCCTCATATTCCAGTGAGAAGCCAGTGTATATGATTCGGCTTCTCATATCGGGGGTTCCGGGTTCGATTCCCGGTCAAGTCACAACACATCTGTGTGATTTACTGAGGCTTGGTGTGTGTTTGTGACGTATTTTGCTACGTTAATTAGGCCCCATGGCCTGTTGTAGCTTAACAAAAAAAAATTTGCCACTGTCCTTCCGAGATTACTTTATATTAAAAAAATAAATCGAATAGTTATTTCATTAAAATATTCATTTTTATGTTGTGTATAAAACTATGATAGGTACATTATTTTAGATGAATAATGTAATTTTTTTCGATGTAATGTATGAATTAATTTAATTATGTGGTAATACTCTAGTCAGTGGGTATATTACCTGTAATTATATTGTTCGATAATTAGTTTGTAATTACGTCATTTAACCCCTATGTTTTTCCACCTTTAATTGCAGGTATAGATTTACAGCCTTTGAAAAGTGATTATTCTCTGAGCTGACTCATTAAATATTTCCGAAGAAAATGACTGAATTGTGCGAGATGAATAGGACACCGGTTGGAGTATTATCTAGAAGTTATGAATAATTTTCGATTTTTTTCTTTTTACCTATCACTTTTCAGCCTCTCGTAAAGGGTTTAAACTTTTTAACAGTAATGTAAAGGATTTTCAAAATACAAAATTGTTCTCGCTTCAGGTTTCTGTTACACTTTAAATTTCTTAACGAAATAGCCAGGAGCCCGAGTGAAAAACTTCGCCAATTAAGAAGTTACAATTTCTCGCGCCTGTTTAATACAATTTGCATAGCGTCGCTAACGGTGTGCAGTTTGTAGGTACTTGTACACCTCGCGCGCGCTGTCTCCCCATTTATTCGATGGATGAGGATGCTCAATCGTTAAATTAAGACTGTGTTCAGAAGTCATTTTTATTTTATGTTTTTAATTAATGATCTATATAATATTTTATTACAGTGCTAGAAAATGCTTACAATAATTTTTTTTTATGTATATATCTCACCAAAAAGAATTATAAATTCTTGTGTGTGGTGAGGGATAACCACTTACAATCATATAGTTAGTGTAATCTAATTAAATAATAATGAGAAAGGTAATACACTATTATCTAATATATCAAAATCTTAATTAATAATACAATATATAGAATAAGCTAGATATTTAATAATTTAATAAATAAATAATTTGAAGGAGAGTCACACCCCTTTAGACTGGAGAAGAGCAGTTATTATGCCTCCCTACAAAGGTAAAAGATCGAGAATGGAATGCGGTAACTACAGGGCAATCAGTCTTTTGAGCTCGGTTGGCAAACTTAATGGAAGAATTTTGATAGAAAGAGTTAAGTTGGTGACGAAAGAAAAGGTATGGGACGTGCAAGGGGCTTTTGTGGGTGGAACAGGATGCTTGGATCAGATCTTCTCTCTACGAGTGTTGACGGTAAAGTTTTTAGCGAAAAACCAAAAGCTTTTCTGTGCATTTGTAAATCTGCAAAAGGCTTATGATAGAGTTTTAAGAGGAAGGTTATGGACGGTACTCTATGGTTACAAGGTGAATAGTAAACTTATACACGCAATTGCATCCCTTTATGAAGGAACTACTGCACGTGTAAGAATCAATGGATCATTCACACTATGGTTTGATATTACAAAAGGTGTCAAACAGGGTTGCGTAATGTCTCCATGGCTGTTCAACTTGTATATGGATAATTGTGTGAAAGAACTGGAATGTATGAATGTAGGAGCGAGAATGAGTGATTTGATTGTATGCTGTTTACTGTACGCGGATGATGCAATATTAATGGCAAATAGCGAACAAGACTTACAGAGTCTTCTAGTAAACAGGATGTATGCAAGGAAAGTGACCTTATTATGAACGTAAACAAGTCAAAAGTGATGGTATTCGAGAAAGAGGAAAGTAAGACAACGTGTGAAATTCTAGTAGGCAATTAATATTTGGAATAGGTAGATGAGTTTGTGTACTTGGGAAGTATGTTCGATAGAAGAGGGAATGTTGAGAAAGATATCGAAAGCAGAGTGACTGCGGGGAATAGGGTGAACGGTGCTTTGAACGCAATAGTTTCTAATAGAAATATGTCTATCGAGGCAAAACTAGCGGTACATAATGGAATTCTGGTACCTACCATCACTGATGTATGGAAGCGAAGCCTGGAGCTGGCAGAAGAGTAACGAAAGTAGATTGAATGCAGTGGAGATGAGATCCCTCAGACGTATGTGTGACAAATCAATTTATGATAGAATGAATGTAAAGCTGATATTAGCATAATTAATAGAATTAAAAAAGGGTCGCCCAGATGGTTTGGGAATGAATGACGAAATAATGGTAAGAAAGATATATAATGCAAGTATTGATGGCTGAAGGCGTGGCATGACCAGATCAACCAGATATTGGAAGATGGTCACGTTACAAGCCTCAACAACTGGCGATCTTGCATGGGAAGATGTATGAATGTGAATGAGGCGAGAGTTGTATGTCAGGACAGAAGAGTGTGGCGCTCTATCCTCTCTGCCTACCCCCACGGGGAAACGGCGTGATGGTAAGTAAGTAAGTAAGTAAGCAGTCAAAAGAGACCAAACTCAATTACAGAAGTCAATTATACAATAAATGAGAACCCATTCGGGTTGACTGGGGGATTATGCATGCAAAACGCAACCGCAAAACATTCACCATCATGCAAAATAAATTGAACAGTTAAAGTAATTGCACAGGTATTTTCGTCGATTCGAGGAAAGTACTCGACAGTATCTCCCGCGAATAACTCGTATCAGAACCAAAAGAAAACGGGATTGACCAAACGGCCCCAAACGGGTAAAAAGCCACTCACCGAACATACCTCATACCGAACATACAGATAGTCAGATCAAATGAATCTCCAAGTAATCGATCAACAGGTTTTGGACTCCCCCAAGGAATGGTCCAAAGAACTCCACCATTTCTCACTTACGTAAACGACAAATCTCAACAGAATCTACGGTGTACTAGCATTCCATGCGGACGACACTGCACTGTTAGCAAATTATCCTTCGTGGGCAAAAGTTCACGAATCAGCAAACGAGGATACCGAAAATATCAAATCAGTGGAATGTTCTTTATCAAATATGTTATGTTCAACAAATAATTTGGTTTTTTGTAAATTTAATAACTTAGTTGAATACACTTTTTTATTTTATCCTTTTGTTAAAACAAGAGTAGTGACATGTTACATAAAACACTTTTCATGTTTGAGAAATTAAACACAGTAGAAAATAAATTGGGTTATTTATTTTATTTAAAAAAAATAAGTTATACGAGATGTTGAATCATCGCACAAGCATGGAGTGAGGTTGATAAATCAAAAATATTGTTGAGAAAAAGATTAAAGTGTATGATAAAAATTAATTATACAATACCGCATGAGTAATAAGATCAATGAGGTCCATCACGTGACATGCAACAGTCCTCGTTGAAAGCGAATTTAGTTTATGGTAAGGGTGTATTACACGTTCGATTGATTATATGTATGGGTATAGTAATTAATTATCCTAAGTAGAAGAGAGATTGGTATTCGTAAATTATAAAATTGGTGTGAAATAAGCTTGAAGATCTTATTGATTGTACGGGGATTTCAAGTACATCTGTGTATTTTGTCGAGTCATCGGGTGTATAATTTTTTCAATTTTTTCTATTATAAATACAGTCCTGTATGAATCAAGCTTAAAATTGTTTAGGTTTGTTAGTATATATTTGAGATTAATGGAACTCTTTATTTTTTATTTTTACTCCCTTTCTTTTAACTCGTAGCGTCTGCGGTTTGTTGTCTGCCGGAAAAACTTTGGATCGATTTTTAACCCTTTTCCCGTGATCCAATCGAGCTGAAGCTTTGCAGGACTCGTGGCAACGATGAAAATGATTTAAAAAATTTTCGTTTAAATTTTTTTAATATTAGTATAATTTTGGATTTTTCGAAATTTTAACGGTTTTTTCAAATTGGAATTAATACAAATGAGTTATGAGCCCGAAGCGTGTAGTAAGCATGAAAACTGTTTCAATGAGAAAGGGAGTATACTAAAAACTTTGTTTTTATGGGTTAATTTTTTTCCACTCCATTGTTGTTTTATTTTAATTTTAATTTTAATATATAGTAATTGAAGAAATACTGTCGATTTTCTTACTCCCAACCGAAATAAATATCGATTACTTACAATAAACTAAATATACTATTTACCGCTATTAAAATTTATAGTTTATAGCTTGTGTAAGTGAAAATTGATTTTTTGAGAAAACGAATTTCGAATACTGAATGTGACGTGTTAAGCCCGAACTATGGCCGGGGGAGGATTGTGTCTTCGGATCCTGTGCTCCCAAGGAGGCCTGCTGGTGGCCGTGGTTAGCTATGTGCTGCTGGGCGCCCTCATGTTCCACCACCTGGAATCAGGCCCCGAGCAGCAGAGGAAGGCCAGCGTCCAGGAGTCCAGAGAGGATTGCCTAAGAGAACTCTGGCTGATAACAGGTAAGTCAATTATAACAGTACCTAAAACTTTTTTGTTTTCAATTTTATATCATTTTGAAAAAAAATTACGTGCGTCTTATAAAGTTTTTGAAAACACTACCTAAGGTATTTGTTTTCTTTTAAAATATCGAATACTTATTTTACAAACAACACAAATTGAAGACAAATAAAGAAATATTTTTGGTGTTGCAATAAATAAATATAATTATAATTATTGCTCCATATTTTAATAAGGAAATGAAAGATCGACAGGTAATATGAACACAAAAATGTCATTCTGATATATTGCTACATTATTTAAAAAAAATTGTTTTAAAAATGTATAATTTTTTTACCACATTTAACTTATTTCAGGAAAATAAAATTCTTAAATTTTCTCACTATAAGCATGTTTATATTTTTATTCAATTTGCTGTTGATATTTTGACCACTGTAATAATTATGAAATTATTATATTATAAAGAATATTATTTTAAAAGTTGTTACTTAGCGTGCTTCATCTAACCAAGCTCAACTATTAATTTTAATTAAACAACTTTGTATTAACCACTTAACTAGTAACTCTACGTCTGCCGGTTTCGATACCACCGTATCTTCATCAGGACGGACGCAAATTAACTATCCATTATCTGTTCTAGCAAACAAATCGATTTTTTAACGGGGGCGCATTTTATTTTTAATGGCTAATCTATGGTGAGGGTAATTGAGAAGTGGACGCCGAAATGGGGAATATGTCGTGTAAGATAAACAATACAACCAGATACATTTTATGTATAACCCGTTACTTGATATATTCCCCATTTCAGCGTCCATTTCTCAATTACCGTCACCATAGCTGTAGCCACGCCCTCGTTTTAATAAACTATTTATAATATACTCCATTGCTTGAGGTGCATACTATAGAATTATTTTTTACAATTAAAAATTATATATGAAATGCGCTCTCGGATAAGTATTGGAAAAAATCGAAGATAACACAGAAAAAACACTTTTAGAAGATGTCTCGTTGAAAATGAAACCATATATATAAGCCAAAATATAGCGCATACATTTCCCCCCAAACTTTTGACATTCAGTACCATCCACACTTGCCTTATAAGTTCCGACTTTCCTTCTTTTAAGTGACTAAAAGTTGGGGTACAATGTAAAAGGGAAGGGCCCCTGAATTTTTATACATAAAACTATTAGAAATATTATTATCACACGGTTCAACGTATTTAAAAATGATAGTATATTCGTGAAGTACCCAGGACAGAGGTTCCTGGCGCCTTCGCACAGGAAGGCCCGACCTTCATGACCCGGGATAGAGGAGCAGGAAGAAGAAGAAAAAGAAAAGTATATTCATGGAGTATGTTCAAAATTGTATATCGTATCACAGGGATTTTAAATTTAAGTCGGTAAAATGATATATGAAGACCCCATGGCAAGAAGTTGTTAACTAACATCCAAGTCATTTTGAGATAGCTTGAGATAAATTTCGCCTTTTAAAAATATGTTTTATTGCTAATTAAAGATTAATTATTATTGATTTATGTCACTAAAATATCAAAAAGTATTTACAAAGTAAAAAAAACGCATTTATTCACAAAAATAAAAATAATTCCTTAAAAAAATATAGTTAACAATAATTTTTTCGCCTCTGGAACTCATTTTTAATAAAATAATACCTTATTAAAATCGGTAAAATACGAACAACCCTTCAAATGCTATCCGTTTTTACCATCCATTATCCAAAATTACAAAATACCTGGCATTTTAATTAATAATACAAAACATGGTATGTACCTACCATTTAAAATTATTGAAAAATAATATAAAAGTACTTATTATAATAGTCTTTAAATAAAAACAAATATATGACAGTACTGCCCCAGTAAAATTTATAGTAACCATAAATATTCCAATCAAATTAAAAGGCGTGTTAATTTCAGAATGATAGCATGAACATGTTATTATTGAAGATAACATGTTCTTCACATTAGTATCTGATTTGATTTTTATGAAAGAGTGTAGTTAACATGTTCATCCCTATGATTTGAACATATTCTAATTATTTTTAAGTTCTGAACTTATTACCAATGGAAAGAGCGCACATTATCTAGTTTAGAAGCTTATTAACTCATTTTTGACAAAAATCTTAGTTAACAACTTCTTGCCATGGGGTCTTCAAATGTTTATAATAAATATATATATACAATAGTGTTGTATTGAAAATGAAACTTTTAATTTAATAACTTTTCACTTCGACGTATTTATTGTATTAAAAAATATAGAAACTAAAATACGTCACTTTAATTATTACGAACCACCATAAAATTAAATGATACGTTAATTATTATGAATAAGCTGAAGATGTGTTGGTTGGTTAATTTTATTCTATATGGTTCCTACAAAATATAGATATGAAATGACGGTAGTTTTTGGATAATTTTTTACTATTTTTTCAATTGATTCGGCGACATTGCAGATTGACATTTAAAAAAAATATTTATTGTATTATTTGTATAAATCTACTTATATTATTTTAACACGACTCGGCTTATTTTTTTTATCCGCTCCGCGGAAAAAAATGCGATCAGTTACTACCATTAACCACCACCCAATTTATTTTAGCCACAAGATAAAGAAGCGGGGAGGGAAAATGAGACTCGCGGAAAATCAATTCATTCTAATTTATTTTACACAAACTTATAGTTAGGCAGGTTGGAATACATACGAAAATACGAACGAGAAAACGAAAAATTTGGACACAAAATTAACACGAATGAGAAGGGTTGAATGCTTAAAATTAAATTAAAACTACCTTAACTATCCTGGGGCGAGTCGCGTCCTCCAGTGCGGCGTCTCGAACGAAGTTCTCGTCGTTCTACCCGGAGATGATGACTCCTGGTGGTCACTGCAGTCCACCTGGCGTCATCCTTCCCGTCTCTGCTTGTGTTCTTCTTCTTGTTTTCTTCTTGGTTTTCCTTGTCCTCCTGGGCCCTAAGCAGGCTACTCAATCCACCTGCTAGCCCTTTGTTGCTTCTCTCTGCCGACGTACTATCCTCTTCTCTATCAACTGCTCTCCTCCCTCTCGAGACTTCGGACGTAGCACTCCATCAACTCTCCTCTCGACCTCCCGCACAACTTCCTGGCGTCCTTCACTCGCCGAATTTTCTAACGAACCTCGTCATAGAACTCCCTGACGTACGTACTCCTCTCACAGAAAATTCTAACCAACTCCTTGCTCGGTGGCTGCGTCGGGCATTATATAATCTCCGTTTTGGGATGTTCCCGCTGCGCTGGAGGGAATGCTTAACACCAGCTGATTGGGTCTCCGGGTGGCGCCAAAAAAAATCGTGTCTGTGCATTGGTTGGAACAGATCGCCCAGCCCCTTTTGAAAACCTATCTAAATATACTATATCTATACACAACAAATATTAAACTATGTGGGTACATACATATTACAATGATAATTTTCTCATAGTAATTGCACTTAAAATTACGGTAATTATTATAACTATGACCATCATAGTATCTCTTACAATCGTCACACAAAACATAGAACATAATTTAAATTTTAATCTCGTAATCATTTGACATATTACAGTACAGAATTTAAATTAAATCATAACATCATTACACCTAATACGCTACATAATTTAAATTAAATCAAAATTAAACTAACATGTAATATCGTCATCATAATTATTTAATTAATTTTTTTTTTTAATCAATGCCCTGATAATTCTTATAAGTGCAACACAAAACATACTACATCATTTAAACTTAAATATCATAATCATTACGCATATTACCGTACATAATTTAAAAATTTAATTAAAGTTAAACTAAAACATCATTGTCATCACAATTATTTATTTTATTTAATTGTTGTATTTATTCATTAATCAACGCCCTGGTGGACCTTTACAATCGTATAACAAACCCATGTTAAATTTCTTCAACTAGTGCTGCTGCCTTATCATTAAATTCCAACCTGCCCTTTTATCATTTGATTTAAGCCCGTGTTAAAATAAGGAGTCTCAAATTAATTTTTACGTAATCACCCCAAGCGACGGGTAGGTAAGTATTTTTTTATATTCTTGCTTCTTGCGTCACGCCAGCGTGCGGGTGGCCGAATCACACATGTGCGAACCCCTCGGTCAGTGAGGAATGTGGGAACTATGTTATGAAGTTAGTCCCACGACAGGACCTAGTGTTTAAGATGTTGCATATTTTTTTTATAGACTGACCTACGGAGAAAAATAATACCCCCTGACACGATTTACTGCATTCAAAAAAGTTATTTTTCCATCCCTTAAACAGATGCGTTTTCGTACACCATTCGGTTCGCGACAATTTGATTAATTACACCTACATGTTTCAAAAATACCTTTCCATCGTCAGGGTGTTGTATATATGTCAAAATATCAAAATGAATAATGTCTTTTTTTTTGTTTTTCTAAATTATTTGAAAATTTATTTTTATGCTGAAGTTCTTAATTACTCGCAATTATTGGAAATTTTTTTAGAATTGGGCTGTAGCTAGACCGCATTCAAAAGAATGTGCGCAAAAAATATGTGTGTTGTTATGATGCAAAAAATGAAAATAAGTTTTTCCAGTAAGTAAGTAACCTTTTTTAAACTAAAAAAATATGTATTTATTTGGAATACCATATTGAGGCTTGTAATACGGGCTTGTCAGGTAACTTTTTCCGCTTTCTTCTTACCGGACAAAGCTTGGGAATGATCTTTTGACTGTGGTCGACCTATAGTAGTTGAATTTAATTGATTATTAATAATATTTTGTTTACTACTATATTCTCTACTAAATTATTCAATAACAGACCAAATATATTTATGTGTAAAATAGAAAGTCATAAATTTTTATCAAAACCGTGATCATTTTCCAATAAATGATCTGAAAATTCAGAAAAACCATGATTATTCAAACATTTTCAATACTTTGCCCAGTTTTAACTGACTGTTCTTTTAAATTTTTTTTTCTGATAACTATTATGACTATTATCACCCAATTACAGCTTGACGTCGAGATATGGGACACCTGTATAATATTTTGTACCAAAATTTTTAATGCGCAGATTGAAAGCACTGTAACTAGATGGCAGTGGCTTTCATTGAGAGAGACTTGTCCGACTGCAGATGGGCGTGGTCTGAATAAAAAATATCTAATCATAACAATGAAATTTAATCAAATGTGTGATAAAACAAAATAAGAAATTGAAATAGCATCGAAGGAATTCATATTAAAATGGTTTAATAATTATGAAGATTTTGAATATATTTTTTTAAGCTCTTTAAGAGCGGGAGCAGGTTGATGTTGAGTGAATAAAGAAAATGTGGTAAAAATTCACTGGTAGAAAGTGATGTAGAAAAATGTAAAGTATATGTTAGGAAATATTTTAAATTAGTTTATAATAATAATTTTTATTTTCATGCATGCGCTGGTGAAAGTTGACAAACTTGCAAAATTAATACGTTCTTTTCGTTTCTAAGTATCTTATTAATTTAAATGTGTTTGTAGTCTGGAGTTCGTAAGCGGTCAAAGAAATTCACAATAAGTGGCCTTAGCAATAATTGTATTTTACGTACATTCAAGTTTCCGATTTTCCCGTCTCCGTCAACCGAATAATAATCAGAGTATTTCTGTACACGGAACTCAAAAATAGCAAAATATCATAAATAATCTACTAACATTTGGGCTAGTTGTTAGAATGTACCTAATAAATAGACTACCGTTTACTACGGATCCAATCGGTTTCTCTTAATTTAGGTAAGCCTTTTGCATTAGTCTGAGTAATACCCTCTGTAACACGTAAATTGTGAAATTGTATTCGTTTTTTAAACCAACTTCATTGGCCGCTCCAGTACCACTCTGACCGGCGAGCGGAGCGGTCGTTTCTTTGTTTAATATTTTTCGCTTAAAGATACGGTCACTACAAAATCATGAATATTATTAAATTAGGAAAAGAGAACTCGCTTTCAGGTCAAACAAAGGAGAATTCAAACATTTATTATTTAGAATTTGAATTTTTTGCGTCTATCATTTACTCAAAAAAGAATTTTACGAGATTTTGTAAACGGACTGTTTGTTACTCACACTAATACAAAAGGCTTACCTAAAGTGAATGTACTCTACTTGGAAGTCACTCTCGAAAATAAAGTATGTCATTTATTCCCAGAATATAAAAGGAGCACAGCACGGGTGTGATTTCAGACATCTTGTGATTGTTAATCAATCAACATACATATTGCCATAAATATAAAGATACTCAACAGATGATTAAAACGGAGTAAAACGGGTACATCATGAGCATTAATTTTTTAAATAAATTTTCACATCCCAAAAAAACAGCACTCCTTTGAAGATTAAACATTTTTTGTCAGAAACTAAACTCAAATAATTTTTTTTAAGTAAACATAGACAAAAATCTGGTAGCTTGTGTGGTAGCTACAAAATTACAATATACTTGCTAATCTTCCAACCATTTCGTCACGAAAGGTTGAGTATTTATGGCACAGCGCCCATTGGCGTTTCTCGAAAATCACAAAAGATTTATTTTGGACTACCACCCCAAAACCGATCGGAACCTATTAAAAATTGTAGGTTCCTATGGTATTTATATCCGTCTCAACATAGCCTCTTCTAGTAAGACAGCTATGGCGTAATAATTCTCACGTGTACCTACATCGTTTTGATTAAATCAATTAATAAAATGAATAAAATTGTAGTTAAAAAATAATTAACTTTGCGGGACATTCTTAGCTCTCTCTGAACAATGACAGTCAAATCGGATATGTCGAAAACTTCATCCACCTGGCCGTCACGATCCGAACTCCGCAAGTTTTCTTCCTAAAAGGTTATAAATAACTTTAAAATTACTTTTTAAGTTAATATAAATTTGTTACTTCCTTTCCAAGAATAATGAACTCTAACAGAATTCACGAAGACTTTGAATGGCGAGAAATTGTAAATAGCATTAGGTAACTAGTTTTGAAACAGTGAACAGCTGGACGGGAGGCGGCAGAACCTCGCAGTTATTATTCGCTTCCAATATTCTCTAATGACTGCTTTCTGTTTTAATCTTTTAATGTTATATAGAGATAAATATATGTAAAGTTTGTTATTGCTAAGCAGCAAAAACTTTATAACAGTGCACTCTGACTTCGTAATATTCCGTCTGGCATTTCTAGGACAACACCACAATTTTCAGTTCTCAACGTCATTTTTGTTTATATCTATGGTGCTTTCAAATGTTTCATTTAACTTTCAAAAGGAGACCGTATTGCACGTTCCATAACTAACTTAACTACTTTAGGAGTAACTCGCGTCAAATTCTGGTCCCCAAGACCAGTCGTCTGCCGACGTTTCGAAAAGATCACACTGTTCATCTTCAGGGCGCCTTGTCAATGAGTTCCTACATAGTTTGTACTAAGGAAAGTCTACGATAATGTACTAAAATAAGTTTTTGATTAACATTTAATAAGAAATTATTTTAAGAAAACTTTACTCCTCTATTAAGAAACTGCTCAAAAGCAAGCTCGTTATATAAATCTGTTCTTTTCGCCATTATAAAAAGTAACCCATAAAAACCAAGCTTTTAATATACTCCCTTTCTCATTTACTATTTGAAACATATTTTTCTCTTAACCTACGCGTTGGGCTTCGGTCGGGCGACGCTACGAAAGGGAGTAATAAAAATTTTCCAAAAATCCAAAATTATACTACGAGTATAATCAGGTTTCGCGTCTACCAAACGCGTTGAAATATATCTTCATACAACTTAATAAGTTGTATGAAAAAACCATTCAAAATTTTTAAAATCCAAAAATTTATTAATTTTTTTTAACGAAAATTTTATAGATCTTCTTGATCGTCGCCACGAGTCTGCTTGCAAAGTTTCAGCTCGATTGGGTCACGGGAAAGGGGTTTAAAATGGATCTAAAGTTTTTTCATCAGACAAGAAGACAAGCAGACACCACGAGTTAATATAAAAGGAGTAAAAATTCAAAGGGCGATATTGATTTCAGAGCACACAGAAATATCAGCCAAAAAATCTTCGACGCTATAAATCAATTATTCATTTGTTCCTGATAACTCGCCCCGTAATGACAACTGGCGTATTGATTACCTAAAATAGTACGAAAATAAATCCATACATTCGATAAATTGCCTATGCCTACATAATACATTGAATGGGAGGGGTACCTTTACCACTTATATTCCACTGAAAATTTCCCGACACGTGACTGTGTGTGTGTGTGGTGACTTGTAACATAAACTGATAGCCTGTTCAAGCTGAGTGCCGCTTCACAATCACCCTCAATATTGTAGCCCGGTTGTCGTTTTAAACAATTCAATTTGATATACGACGCTCGTAAAACTAACGTATTGATCAAACGATGCCGGGAAAATGGAAACGTGTTATCCAACCTTAGACAATCGATATCATAAGGTAATTCAAAGGTCACTGTTTGATTTGAAAAGTGAAACCACTTGGCATTACGGCGGCGTCTAAACCCGTTAAAACTTGTTCAACTGTGTCACGGAAGTTATCAAGTCATCCACATTCCCAGACATTGCTGTTCTCATCCCGTAAAAGTATGTACAAATTGCTCATCTCGACCAGTGGTTAGAGCGCGTGACGCGTTATCGTCTCATGTGTTGTAACTTTTCTTCAGTCAAACTACATAATATGTAATAGTGTCAAAAATTAAAAAAAAAACTTTGACTAAGCCAAACGGCGCGGCGGAAGTATTTTTTTATACATTTGAATACATACGTAACTACTTTAAATATGTAGGTATATTATATATTTTTCTCTTTACTAGTTAGATCCCACTTGATTGATTCTCTGATTACTTTGATTCTCTTTGACTTATTTAATAAACTATATTAATATGCAATTCATATAATTTATTTAATCTCTGGAAACTTGTTTTTTGTACTTGATACTCATGTATAGTGTTCAAATCAAAGTAAAAATCTTATTCCGCCAAAAATATTCCATTGAATCATAATCATCCAGATCAAAGTACTATTTGAGATGAAACTTTAAATACATTTTTAAAATTTATTAATGGTTTTTGTGTTTAGTTTGTAGAACTCTTTGCTTATTTTTAATGAAATTTAAAATAAATAAATTTTTAATAAATACTTATTAATTTCTGCAAGTATTTTAAGTTATTTTAAATGAGACAACTGTTTCAACTTGCTAGGCCATTATCAAACATACTGTTTGATTTATTTTAAATTTCTTAAAATTTTCACAGGATTCACATTTTATTAAATTAATCACTAAACGATGAAACTTTGTAGTTTATACTCACACTTCATTCATTTTCTTAACCCCTTTGTCTTTCGGGTTACCGGTTGGAGGTCAAAAGTGAAGCTCTTCACTATTGACCTCTTGTCGCATCGAGCCGCTGAGGCCACCCCCAGCTTTTTCAACCTTGAGCATTTATTTCTGTAGTGTCATGAGCTTAATCTATGTTTTGTGTGCAAATTGCCATTCTTTGTCATTACATTTTTTTTGTAAAATCTCAGTCGTTACCTTTAACACACGTTAATTTTAAAGTAGGTATTTTATAGTCTGAATTTTCTTCAATGTCCATATTGGTCTGCTTGTATCATATTTTCTCGATTTTAACCGAAATTTTAGTTCCTTTGTCGTTGTACTTCTATCTATCGATTTCTAATTCCATTGTATATTAATTAAAACTTTCCTTTGGTATTTAAGAGGCCACTGTACACGATTTTAGTATTTGCTCTCGATTTGCTAAATTTAACGTAAACTTTTGCGTTAAAATTAAATCATTTTGCAAAACCTATAGCTAAACAGGCTTTTAATCAATTTTATTTTAGTTTTCATGCAACAGAGTTATCTTTGGTACACTAATCTGGTATATTTTCAAATAAAGACCATATATTTTATTTACAAATTGATTGTATAAAGTTTGAAAAAGAAGTGGTGCTATTCAGACATTAATATTTTTCGACAAGTTATTAAATTTATTGTTTTAAAAAAGACAAAAATTAAACGTTGTGTTTCCTGTATTGCAGTATCCATAAAACCATTAAAACATCGATTATTTTAATTAAATTTGCATGCGTAATAAGAAAATTTCACTGTCATTAATATAAATATATTCCAAAAATTATACCTCATACTCAAGAATTCGAATTCACTAAATCGTAAAAAAGATCATTTTTCTTTCAAATCAGACTTCGGTTGGACAGTCCGATATTACATTAATGTCTGAATAGCACCACTTCTTTTTCAAACTTTATACAATCAATTTGTAAATAAAATATATGGTCTTTATTTGAAAATATACGAGATTAGTGTACCAAAGATAACTCTATTGCATGAAAACTAAAATAGTGTTTCGGGGTTATAATTTTTTTGATGTTATAACAATATATTTATTCATAATTTTTAAGGAAGTGCTTCAAGAGTAAATGGATCTATCATAATAAAATTGATTAAAAGCCTGTTTAGCTATAGGTTTTCCAAAATGATTTAATAAGTTTACGGTAATTTAGCAAATCGAGAGCAAATACGAAAATTGTACTGGGGCCTCTTAAGACGTCATATTATTCTCGTGCGCAATTTTTTCACTCATCAACATTAAAATAATTCTTGCGTTTGTAGGTCGGTCACACTTTGAGCCACATGCACGGAAATTAGTGATAATTATTTTTAACTGTCTAACACTGTCACTTGACTGGATATGAAAAGGTATTATTACTTTCTGGACAACAATTTTTTCCAAATTAAAAAAATGTACTTAAATGAATCGAGTTGTCGCGACGTGGTCACGTTTATACCTATGTACGGCTATTTGGAATTTGTCAGGTTGGGACCGGTTGTTTGCCAGAGTGCGTAAATATTGATGCAAGCGTACGAGGCATCAACCGTAATCGCGTTTCTTTGGTAACTCGAGTATTGGTGAAGCGTGGCGTGTCACCTTTGACCCACGTGTCAAATTCGCCATCGCTGTCCTAGTAAATATAAATAATAAATAGGAATGTAATAGGTGGTTTTTCTATCCTGCCTTTCTTCCTACCTATTGTACATCTTTCCAAATGTGAGGTCTTCAAACAACATCTAATATATATTATGATTGTGTTAGATCTGTATCAAGTAATACTGTGATTCTCCGTTGCCAGCCTTAAAAAAAACTAAATCGTATGCATTTTTTTAAGACACTACGTGTACAGATTATTTAAAAATACATTAAGATATTATTTAATGTGTGGATATATAATACATTACTAAACATTCGAGTCACTTTGAGGCGAGATATATCGAAAATTAATTTCCCTCACTTCAATTAAATTTTTTCTGAAAGAGTAAGGTAGCAAGTTTACAAATAACAATAGAATTAAAACTGTAAGAAATATCTTATTCAAAAATGATGTTTAAATCCTATATATGTGTACGAGTATATCTTAAACCTAACTTTTTTATATAAAAATATCTAATACATTGCTAATCACTAAAGTGAATGGAATATAACTATATTTTCTCTACTGGAGTTTAGCAATGTTAACGTTTCAATGCCAATTCCATCAATAATGCAATGTTTTTCATTTAAATTGCTTTATTTGCATAACATATGCTTTCAGAAAAGCAGAAACATAAACTTCATCTTCCCCGATACGGATCGTCCTTATGGGAGCACGTGAAAAATTAAATTTTTTACCAATAGAAGAGAATGTCATCATTTATTACCATAACGCAACGATATTCATATTTCATCCAAGCGAGAGTTGTAAGTTTCGAAACTAAAATATTCACGTATAAAGAAGCTGAGCCGAGCTCCTCGAATGTGTTTTTCTTTGGAAAAGTTAAAGTAAGTCCGGTCCTACGAGTTGTGAAAACATCTCCACTCTCCACCAGCCTCGCATTAGTTGAGCGGTTTCCGCTATTGCGCTTGTACCACGAGCGGAATTGCATAAAATAATAGAAACTCTCATCCGCATTATCCGAGAGCCGTTGAAGCGAAATGAGTAGACAATACCTGCCGCTCTGGCGATAGACTTAATCGCGAGGACGCTTTAAACTTCAAAGTTTTCCGCAGTGTGGCACTTTCCGCACCGATTTTTCGCCCCCTCACACAGCGCCGCGACAAAGTCACGTACTGAATCCATAAAAATAAATATAGTTAAGCAATCGGTAGACCCTCTTTTGAAATTTCCCCGAAAAACAGGAAGCTGTTCGGCTTTGATAAAAGAATAAAACATTATCATAAATTCACGTCACCGTCCGAATTATTTTAAATGTGTCATAATGAAAGGTGAAGAGAAGTGAAAGCCTTTGAAGTCCATCATTTTTAAAAATCTGTCTTGGTCCTTTTACATAACTTTTTTTTTGTAATTTGTTTCTTTTTGTTCACATTACAGTCAAAATAACGGTTATGATTTTTAGGTAATTCTTTTCTGGGGTTTTTTACGGTTTACGAAGAGAAGTTTACATTTTCCGAGGTAAGTTGTCATATTCTGATATGTGCACGCCAAATCTTACATGTGCAAAAAAATGCTCAACAAAACTTGTTATTAAGTGCATATCAGGCACATGACAGTTTTGTCAGAAATGCTTTGCACATAAAAGATATGGCAAATTTTGTTCTAATAGAAATTTTCAAATGAAAGTTTTTGCTTACGATGCGACTATAAAAATTAATACCGTCTAACGAAAAAAAATTTTTTTTTAAAAATGCACATATAAGGTTTGGCAAGCGCACCGACGATACGATTGAACTAGAAACAAAAGTTATTATCACCGTGCAACTTGGAATGAAAGTGGGCATTTGAGTTTAAAATAGATGAGGATACAGTCTGCGCGCTATTCGGGAGGGAAATACATAATATTTTTAAACTACTATCTTTCCAATTCGAAAAAATTCCAATTTGAAAAAAAAAAATTCTAAAAATCCGAAATTATACTATAATTATTAATTTTTTTAAATAAAAATTTGATAGATCTTCTTGATCGTCGCCACGAGTCTACTTGCCAAGTTTCGACGTTTCAACTCGATTGGATCACGGGAAAAGGGTTAAAAATCGATCCAAAGTTTTTTCGACGGTAAGCCGGCAAGCAAGCAGACGCCACAAGTTAAAAGAAAGGAAGTAAAAAGAAAGAAAACATGGCATAAAGATATATAAAGATAAATTTAAAGTAAATACATATTGTAAAGTTACGAACAGAAACGTTGACTGTATGAAGGCGTATGTTGAAGCGAAAAATGGTTTAAGAAACTAAGCAGTCCTCTCGGCAGATACCACCTCATTAAACTCAATATTATTGTCTATTGCCCGTTCTGCATCTTCACAATTGCCACACTAAACCTGCCTGGGGAAGGGAAAATATCTAACAGTAAAGAGTCTCGGTGGCGATAATGCTCTCATTCTGTTTTGAAAAGTCAGAGAACGCTCGAATTTCAAAATATGATCCCTGTTCCAGACGGGGAAGAGGTACGTAATAAATACTTTTTACTCCCTTTATATTAACTCGTGGCGTCTGCTTGCTTGCCTGCCGGCTTCCCGTCAAAAAAAACTTTGAATCGATTTTTGGCCCTTTTCCCGTGATCCAATCGAGCTGAAACTTGGCAAGCAGACTCGTGGCGACGATTGAGAAGATCTATCAAATTTTCGTTAAATAAAATTAATAATTATAGTATAATTTCGGATTTTTAGAAATTTTATTGGTTTTTTCAAATTGGAATCATTAGAAAAGTTTGATTAGCAACGACGCGCCGCTGCGGCCCGATAACGTCGCGGAATGTTTTCTAAATTTGAATTACTCCGTCGGTATAATAGGTACATCACTACGAATTTCGAAAATTTACAAAACAATTGGTTCACAGATGATTTTTGGGAAAAAATCAAATAATAATTTATTTATTTTAGATTTCTGCTTAGTTTTGAAGAATTCTACATTACTCAAATCTGATTCTGACTAAATCATTTGACGCTGGAAATTCATAAGGTACGATATTGATGATAATTGAATCTATCAAAATCTTGACATCTCAAAACATCTGACATTTTAGATATATATTAAATTTCTGTAAGTTTAGTGTTATGTTATATGTTTTCTTTCGTCTTTAATTATTGTTATATTTTTCAAAGAAAGGGAGTATATTAAAAACTTGGTTTTTATGGGTTACTTTTTTATTTATTTTAACTTGTAACTAGCGGTCTGTAGAAATGACACCAAAAAGTTATTTTTGCTAATTCTTTTTCAGAATTTAAAAGATTACCATCTTTTCATCCCTTTTTTCCCATAAACTGTTCAGTCTGTTCTTAAATTTTATTTGTTTGGCCGTCCAAATATCCATCATCAGATGGCGAGATAGCGCATAAGTTTTTGCTATAGTAAATCATGATTATATGAATGGATTGCGATTATTGGTGTGGCCCGGATAGGTTTTGTATTTAGTTTAAGCCTTGCGAATTTCTCAATTGCCCCCTCTAAAGCATAGAATGAATAAATAACCACGGTTTGCTCTTAAAAAAACACTTCATTCACAGTACGATAATGAATATTGGCTGATTTTTTTGTCCATTTACTCTATGTGTAAATAGTTAAATGCTTCACTGAAATAAACAAAACGAATATATGCTCATTCGTAAAGTAGAATGAAGAGGATTTATCGTATTCAATAAGCGTAACTTGTCGAGGAACATAACTTATTAATTGAAATTGATTAGATATTGATTGGTGAATGAGAACGATAAAGAAACACAGCGCATGTTCATGGCATGAAATATTTATAATCAGGCGAGATACAGATCATATCTCGATCTGCTCGTTGAAACAGCCCCGTTTGAAACCCGACAGCTCGTTGAAACTCTCTAGAGAATTTCCCCGATTTTGCATCAATATTAAATATTCAGTAGAGAAAGATATCATTCCAAACAAAGATGGAAGCTGATGTAAACATGCCACAAACAATATTTGACCTATTTTCAAATTAAACCAAACCTTTCTCGCTTTGGACATAGAATAGATTAAAATTCCGTTTTTTTGTAATTAAATGCTGAAAATGGACTACAGAAGCTTGTCAATCGATGTAATCAGACATTAGTGCCACCTCCAAAGCATAATGCATATAATCTTGGATATGTTACACTTATACCAATCCCTCAATTTACGCAGCCATGAGATGCGGCGTCTTCCTACGCTTCTTTTATTTTCCCCTGGATGATGATGTAGGTCCTCTCATAATATGCCCGAGATACTCCAGCTTCGTATCTTGATAGTTCGCAACTCTTCTCGGTCTTTTTCCATACGCCGGAGAACTTCATCATTCGTCATTCTTTGTTGTAATTCGTGATAAAACAAAACACAAAGTGAATCCACCCAGGAAACTTCCTATATGCGTCTATATATTCACATCTCAAAAGCCTCGATTTTGCGCATTAGTTCTTTTTGGTTAAGTGTCTACTTTTGGATAGGAGGCAATATGCATGTCTATGGATATCTTGCACCAAAATTGTACTATTGTATACTTTGTATACTAAAATCAAACTTGTTGAATTTGCAAACCTTAACAAAAGTAACACACTGGCTAATGTCAGAAATAAATAAACAGAAGCTGAAATATAAATTTTAACAAACTCTTATTGAAGTTTGCTTTTTACTATATTTTCTCTTTTATTTATATTTTACTAGCTTACCCGCGCGGCTTCGCACGCGTAGATTTTTAGTAACTTTAAATCATATTTTATCAATTTGTGTATTAATCTTAACATACAGGTATATGTCGTCGCCGTCGAATTTTTTATAGAACTTTTTGAATTCTACAACTTCTCTTTAGAACGTATTTAAATATCTCTTATCTCAAGGCAGCTTTCGTAAAAAACGCATCGCTCGACTATTTTTTCGTCGACTTTAGTTGTAAAATAGGTCACTACGAAAAGTCCTTTTATTTTAATGGAATGATATATAGCCTTTCTCCATCCTGAAAGTCCACTCTAAATATTGGTGAACGAATTTTTGAAATCGGATGAGTAGTTTCGGAGATTACCTCCTACATACAAACTTACAAACTTTACCTCTTTATATAACAATATTATTATAGATTTGTTCTAATGAATATTATAATACATTTGCTCTACAAAAAAATTTACCTGCCAAATGCTCTGCAAAAATTGCAATTCTACTATATTATTTCATACACCAGTTAGTTGAGTGGCAATTCCAAAATAAATATTATAAAAATTTGTATTTAATTTCAAAAATCTAAATTTGTATTTTTTAAATAGAAAAAAAATCTACTCGCAAGCAATCCTTAAATACCGCTCTATTTATGGATAGATATAAATACATACTTGCACATGCATTGAACGTATTCTACGAAATGTTAATATTATGAATAATGTTATAATTTTATCACATATATTAAAATCAGACAAGCTGACATTCAGTAAGGGATTGAAAATAATATTATTCTTTTATAATCATATTAAATAAACATTAAGAAGTTATCTCACACAAACATGTCGCGAATCTGTCACTCAGGATTTATCGGTCAACCTTTATTTTTGACTTATGACCATATAACTATGATTTAAGTAGTCGGGTGTTTGTCTTACTTTTTATAACATTTTGTAAGGGTAGTCTCGACACGAGAGACAGAATTGACAGAGGAGGCATTAGGGTAATTTTGTCAGGAATACAAAATTATAGTTACCAGCGCCTTTTTAAGCGCTCCCCCTAAGAGACTGAATAAAGGAGGGGTGTCGAACTAAATTGATTATTTATTGGTAAACAAAAGATTCGGGGTTTGTGTAAAGACGTACCCTGAAGTAGCTTCCGATCACAATCTCGTTATTTCACAAATAAAATATAAGCTATTAGTTAGAAAAAATGTAAACTAAGAAATTCGTGATAAATAGCACTGAAATAAACTAAAAAAGCATTGTCATGAATAAAATGCAGGAATTTATGAAAAAATGCGTTGCAGATAGAAAAGGAACTTTCGGAGATTAAAAGTTAATGGATCAAAATTGAGAAGGCAGGTCTGAAGTCATTGCTAAATACAGACTACTACACTATATTATTATATTATTTTAATTTATATTATTTTAAATACTTACATAAATAATTTGTTCAGGGCTGCTCTACTTCAGGGTCATCAGATTACCCTTTGAGAATTACAGGAATAACAATAAATCAGGACATCTTGTCAAATAAAACACACAAATCTATGAAAAAATGCATTTTAAAACATAGTGGCATGTGAAAGAAGAGATAGAAAATACTACAATTTACGGGAGTAAAGGATTTACTTGATAACTTGCAAGAGAGTAAGGATGATAAACAAACATAATACATCAGTATCAAATTTATGTAATGTCCTTGGCCTCACCGGGGTTTTAAAATGTAAACAGAATTGATTAATTGTAGGGTCGGGATTAAAAAAAAATAGGTACAATCATAAGTTCACTTTCTCCAGAATTCTCTATGGAATTGTATTTACGTGTAGATTATGGATTTCATAATATATGTTTATGATGGGTACCTACTAATCTTTTATATGAATGTGATTTCGCGCGCGACTACGGAAACTGAGTACTATAAGTTTATTATCTTTGTAGGAACTATGTTATCAATTTAATTCTAATAAAACTGTCTCATGACAAAATAAAGACTACTTAATTTGGATAAAAAACATCGCTTAGAAGTATAAACTTTAGAAAGTGGTACATATTTCGTTTAATATAAACAAAAAGATTACAGAAATAAGCGGAAAAATGAACAATACTTATGACCTTAAGTCATCATTAGATCGGATCTAATGTCAAATCGGTAATAAAATATAATAAAGAAATAAAATAGTTCTTGAAGGTTTCCAGGTTCCAAGTACAGATTTTTTCAGATGTTGACATGATTAACCAAGTTTTAAAGAACTTGAGGGATCAAAAATTTTAAGTAATGAAGAAAATTGCGTGAGGTATTGTAAGACTAAGGAATGAAGAAGAACTCTCAAATTTGTAGTATAAATCCTATAATTCGTAGATATTGATTTAGATTTTTATAAAATTAATGTTACAGTTTTCCACGATGTTAAAATTTGTATTTAAGCCTCTAAAAAGAAAATGGCGTAAAGGTAGTAAGCTTATTAGTCTTGCGAGTTAAGTACAATGTTCTTAAAAATTATGTATACTCAATGTGTAATCGAGGGTCTCTATCCTCGATATGGCACATTGAGTATTAAAAATAACCAACAAGAAATGAATAAGATTTCAAGATCTTATTTTTTTAGAATTTTGAAAATATGTTCTCAATCTGAAAAGGTTTTCGATAATCGAATCACCGAGATATGCCGTAAAACTGCTGTGCAGTTTGGCATATCTACAATGTAATAAATATCAAAAAATTAATAAATATATATAAAAAAAAGAGATAGCTTCTCAGTTTACGACCAATATAAGACGCAGCGGAAAATGGTCTTTCGAGCTCTGTGGGGGAAATGATAATCAAACATTTGCATTTTTTTTAAAGATAGGGACTTCGAATAGCAATTCAATGGATGTAATTTGGCCTTAATCCATGTCATAATTAAATTAAAAACATTACATAAAAATTATATAAAAATTCAGCCAACTCTACATTTAATGTACTAGTATAATATTTGCTTAATAATAACTACTTATTAAATAGAAATTTTACCTTATACCCGCTGACGCGGACACAACTAATGACCAGAAAAATATTCGAGATCCTGGGATCATAATCCTTACTTACGTCGTATACCTATATAGTATATTTTTTTATGTACATATTTGTGTTTTTAACCGGCCTCAGTACGCGATAATATATTTAGATCCATATTCAGTAGATCAGTCCTATTATTAATTTGTATGCTGAAAATATTTATGTTGATCACATACCTTGGAAACACTTTTTCTCCGTTTATGAAGAAACGATTTTCACATGCTTGTCAGATTGACACTTATAGTAGAGTGCAATGATAGTTTAATAACCTCTGATTTATTTACTATGGAATGGGAAGAGAGTTTAAATATTAGAGATGGAATATATGAAGAAGGGACATTAAATGTACATGGAAGAAAACGTCCACTCTTATGAATCGCGGTATAGTCAGGCGTAGGTACATTAAATCCACAATAGTACGACAATCTCAATGTACAAGTTATAATTACCCTTCCATAGCAATCACAGATTGTATTTTGTAACGTTATAAAGGCTCCCGCCCGCGCTTGTGCTTTGCGTACGCTTCAATTAAGACGGATATGAAGTTTCTCCGAGCAGTCCCGCTATCTGTAGCGCCGCAAATGTGTCATTGGTACTATACGAAATATCTATTGATAAGCATAAACAAAATATGAAGAAGACGTTAAATCAGAAGGTACTTATTTCACGCCGCAATATCTATATATATATATATATATATATATATATTAATATATATATTACGACGTGAAGTTCTGTTGCTCCCAACTGCCTTCACATACAAAAATTTTGATGTCTAATTGTCACCAAGATTCAATGCATGTGCCACTTTTGTTACAATTAAATTTCTTGTTACCGTGATCCTAGTTAACAGACATTACTACCTTATTGTCGTCACGTGGGTAATTAAATGATTTGCCCACAACAATAATCACTGAAAGAAACATTTTTGTTACCATTTAGGAACATTATGATTTGCATAAAATTTTAGTTCAATTTTTAAATTTTAATGCAACAATTATACAAATCTGTATTGTTATCAATAATTATCCTTCTCATACAAAATTTTCACTTTCAAATATGAATTTTTTTCAAGTTTTATGATTACTTATAAGATGACTACTTTCACCCGAATCACTATATCTGAGAAAAAACTTATCAACAATTAACATTTTCACATTCTTGCTTTTGGTCATAGCATTTACTTTTAAGGAGATTAAAACAATTCACATCAATGAATAACTGAAACAAAAATACTTAGCTTTTTTCATTGAAACGGAGACTCGAGGCAACAATTTTCTACACCATTCCCAGCAGGCTCGCTAGACCGCTATCCCATCTGCCGAGTTCGAATCTCGTCACGTACACAATCTCTCCTCTGTAACAGACTTATATAAAACCAATAATTACAACAATTCGATTCGAAATTTGACACTCCTACATATCCCCATTTTCATTGAAGTGTTGCAAATACAATAGACGCCACTGGTTTTACATTTTACATTATAATTCAAACTGAACAAGGACACTAAGAAAAACCAGAAATATGTTCCCCGTTCACTAGACTCTCAAAAAAAATATTCCACCTGGCCGAAGTGAAATCGACGTACACGCCACCAGAAAGATCAATTAAATTTTACAGGGTTCCAATCTATGCCTCAGCGTTACCGACAGCCACTAAGTTGGGCGCCAATCTACGACGTGAAGTTCTGTTGCTCCCAACAGAACTCCTCGTCGCCACCAGCTTCGCTCAGTCGGAGAAGAATCGGACTCACCTTACTTCCACAATTTAAACTCAGGGTACTTCCGGTGTCGCGTACATCGCACTTCAGCTGTCTCTCCCTTTAACTTATTTTAAGTTGCAACAGTTCAATGACTAGGGTAATACAACGAAACATTATTTAGATGAAGGGGAATTTATTCAAATTAATTTTAAACAGAATTTAATAATGCCACAGAAGGTGACAATTTTTTTTTATGAAGTGTTTTTGGGAATTTTACACATTGAAACCCTTTTCTTTACAATAAATTGAGGCGAAGATTTAATTTACCGCCTCGACATCAGCGCTAGCGGCCGCGTCATACATGGAGGGAAAAGACAGTGGAACTAAATCCTTTTATACTACTTGCGGTGACGCAGCGCAGGTGTCGGGGCGTGGTATTCACAATCTGCAAATTAATGAACATTTGGGCAAAATTTCTATATCACATTTAAAACAATGAAGCCACAATAGTCTGGCACAAACACCGCTTCCGCACGTGCTTAGCAATGTTCCTTTTTTCTAAAACCGCTCAACCTGATGCACATGTTCTTGTATTTACGGAGTCAGATAACACGCAGCTCGCTCCAGGCGTGATGTGAAATTGATTAATAGAGAGAATTTGAATACCAGGCAAGTCGTGGTCTTTATTTTGCTGGCCTCGCATCTGAGGAGGATTGCTCCCTTAAGGGTCCGGAGAACAACCCCACCCCGAGGCTTTGGGCGGCCGATGCAGATGATTACCGGAACATCACCTCTGCAGCTGCCCCCCAGGCGTTGCAATGGATTCACCTTTCACTCCATGCTGCGTCACCTGGCCATGGCGCGAAGCGCTCCCATGGAAAAACCCTCTATTAAGACGAAAGACATTATTAAAAACCAATCATGTAATTTCACATATGATCTTTATGCCACTTCAAATTGCGTCTCTCGGAATGAGCTTACCTATTAACACGAGGGTTCACAGAAAGGTTCACATCTCGCGTGCTGAAGTGTCAGATTCCGAATGCGCCATTTTGTAATCTCGTCCCCGCCGTTCGCGACCGCTGTGAAACTATCTGCAGTAGACCAAAGACATTATTTTGTTCCATAGAATATTTGTGGTACCTACGCGGTCAGAAATCAATTTTTGGTGCAGATCGTTGGTGCGGGGATCGATACATTCATTTTTTCAGAGGTTTCGCGAAGAGGTGTGACGAACAAAGGTTGCTACGTCACAATATATATATATATATATATATATATATATATCTAGAGATATATATATATATAGAGATATATAGATCGATGATATTATATATTAGATTTATATAATATATAATATATTTAGGTATATATTTGAATACTTTTTGATTCTGATTCTGATTCATACTGATTCATACTCTCACGTTTTAAGGAAAGACTGGCTTTTATTACGTTGGGGCCAAATCAAACAAAATTTTAATAAAACATATTTTCATAAATGGATAAATCGAAAAAATAATTGTCCATCGACGTTAATTTCCCGGAGAACATATGTTATTGCATAATGACTTAAAACATCAGATTTTAATCAAAATTAATAAAGAAAGAACTAAAGAAATGTTTCATGTTCCGATATTTAAAACATAACAAAATATTACTAATGAAAAGAAGAAAATGTAAATATTGTGTAGATACGAGTTTCCAATCTAACAATATCTCATCAACAATATCTTCGTTAACTATTGTTTTACGATAATTTTCAAAACTAAACTGAAATGTAATGTTTTAAGATTTTCTGAACTTAATTTAAGGCCCCCAGACCACTGTGCGCGCCCGGTATGAGGATATATTTTTCGTAATTATTTTCAAACAAACGATATATGGAATTTTTTTATTTATTACTCATACAGAAGACAGCATAATTTTTTTTTACTCAAACCTAAAGTATAGTTTTCGGTGTACGCTGCTTCCAAGAGGACACTCTGACGAATTTGCCGCTGGGTGGTTGACAGCTATTAAGTAGTAGTAGGGTACAACTAAAAAATAAAATAAAAATATATTTAGAAACTAGATGTATAGGTTTATAGAGTCATATAGGGGAAATTCGATATCTAAAAAAAATGGCGAACTAGCGAATATTATTTTCGATTTTTTATAGAAAATTTTCAACATTTATTTTAAAAAAATTGAAGGGGGCCATTTATAAAAAAATCCCTACGTGATGCCATTGAAACTGGATTTTCAAACAGTGAATGGTACCCACCGCTTACCCAGGACCGTTCTAAGAGCAAAAGCTTCCATATCGGTCCTACTCAATCGTCTCCAGGTTGACATTTTTTTTCAACTAACAAGCAGGACCGTGCTGCTCCGCACCGGTCGTATAAACCGTTGCGAAGTGGCACGGCCGCTCGAACAAAACCATTCGCCTCAAGATGTCTTTATTAAAAAAAAAACAAAATACATAATTATAATAAAAGGAAAATAACATAAAAAGTAAATGGAACCCAAAAAAACAAAATAATAGAATTGTAAATAACAACATAAAAGAAATACAATAGAGTAAGTACATTATAGTGATAAAAAGAAATAATAATAATAATACTTAAAATTAATTCTATAAAATAAAAGACGAAATTCCACGGCAGCGGCAGTGGAAGGCTTCAAGTCGAAGACAGGACAAAAAAATAATAAAGAAGAACAATCCGCTCCCAACAAGGGGAAAAAGAAAGACAAAACAAAAACGTGACACCCGGCAAGGGAAGTCAGGACCGGCAGATATACATCCGATTCAGGAGCAATACACCAGAGATTAAAAATAACTCAACCCGGAAATATCAGACTTGGTATCGATCAGCTCTAAAAGAGCAAGCTCTTTACTCAGGTCCCCGCAGGATTTCCCACCGGGACACCTACACCTTAACAAACTCACGGAAGCATCCGAAGTTCCTTGCATTCTTTACCAGGTCCTCGTTAGCGGGACGGAGCCCCGGTACATTAATACTCTGCCCAGTTATACCCTCAATCAAGTCCTCTCTTGCGTCGTTCATTATCTTGCATACCCAGAGGATATGTTCCGACGTCTGGGCCACGCCGCCACAGGTACACCACGGATCTGCGGAGAGTCCAAGGTCGAAAAGCTTCGACCTGAACTCTCCGTGTCCAGAGAGTATCTGCACCGTATAGTGATCCAGAACTGGAAAATATCTCCTGCCCTTATCTTTCACAGCCACTCTCGGGAAGAAAGAATAAGTCCATCTCCCGGTGGTGGCCGTGTCCCATCTTTCTTGCCACTTTTCACACGTAATTTGTCTTAGTCTAAGACCCAACACCCGGAACCGTTCGTGATTCGAAGGCCTAATAGTCCTACCAAAGTAGTTGACCTCCAGACCCCGCCTCAGGGTATGCAAGGCGCTAAATACCTGAACCTCCAAATCCGCAGGAAGCACCCCCGCCAGAACTGGGAGGGCCGCACCAGACACAGTCCGATAGGCCCCCGTCAGCGCTAGCAAGGGCGCTCTCTGACCTCTATTCAGAGCCGAGGAAATCACTCCGGTACTTAGTCTATGCGCCCAGACCTCAGCGGCATATGTGATCTGAGCCACATATGTCGCCTTGTATATTAGGCGCATAGCCGGTGACCGGAGTCCCCAGTTCGATACGCTCACCCTCCTCATGGAAGTAAAGAAATCCCGCGCCCTGTCTGAGATGGCCTTGACATGGGAGAGAAAAGAACCCGACGTATCAAAAGTCACACCCAGCCATTTGACCTCTTGCTTAAATTTCACATTCATCCCTCTCATTTTCACAGTAGGGTTCAAATAATTTGTGCGAATTCGAATGCAACGTTGTGTCAAAAAGAACTTTAGGAGATTTAAGATTTTGGACTATCGAACATATACTCGTACATTCTTACTTCCTTTCTTTTAACTCGTGGCGTATGCTTGCTTGTTTCCTTAACGAAAAAACTTTGGATCGATTTTTAACCTTTTTTCCGTGATCCAATCGAGCTAAAACTTTGCAAGCAGGCTCGTGGCGATGATCAAGAAGATCTATCAAATTTTCGTTAAAAAAAATTAATAAATTTTTGGATTTTTCAAATTTTTAATGGTTTTTTATATTTTATAAATATTTTCATACAACTTAGTAAGTTGTATGAAAATATTTCAACGCGTCTGGTAGACACGGAACTTAATTACTTAACCGTAATTTTGGATTTTTGTAAATTTTTTACTACTTCCTTTTGTAGCGTCGCTCGACCGAAGCCCAACACGTAGGTTAAGCGCCAAACCAGTTTCCACTAGTAAATGAGAAACGGAGTATAATAAAAACTTGGTTTTTATGGGTTACTTTTTTATTTATATAAATAAATAGTAAGTAGGTATACCAAAACAAATAAGGTATAAAAAAACAACCGCGTATTCAAATGCAACGTTGTACCAACATTTCAAAGCAAAATCGGTGAAGAACTTTCAGAAATTATCGATTTTGTACAAACAACATTTACGTTTTTATTAATATAGATATAGATAAAATATACACACACATATATTTAAAAAAAGCGTTACACTACACAATGTTGTAAATTCGATTGATATCGCGTTTATGAGGCGTCCAATGTAAACATAGATATTCACCTTATAATAATGACGGTGAATGCGATTACTAGTGTGTTTTTACGCTTGTTTTAGCAAAATAAATTCACAGGTATGTGGAAGACACCAATGCGTGAGTATAACGACGTTCATTTACATACGCAAACAAGAATCCCTTAAGAGCTTTTACTTGTAAACGTGCTTATCTTATTGCAATACTTACTGTACTCTTAAGTATAATAATATTCCTTTATTTTAATGACACCACCAACAAATTATAATAATCTGATAATGTCACGTAAATCAAAATATATTAATCTAATCCAGCATGACTTAATTTCATAATTATCTCCTGAAATAATTCTTATTGTATAATTTTGTGCGATGAATGAGGGTAAACATATAAAGAAATACATATATTCATATGTTTAAAACCTTTTAGTAATTTTTACTAAATACCTTTGATTGGTTGGGTCTAAGCCTACGTTGAGCGGGGTTGAAATAATTAATGGACATTCACATGATCTTGGTTTGCAGTATTGTTAATCGAACATTTATTCAAACGTATTATTTTGTCAAAGCTAATGAATTACCTTACTTTTAACTCGTATTTTGTATAGTGCAATTTTTATTTAAACTTTTTACACAATATTTGAATTATTTACTACTACTATAGTTTCGAGAGGAACTATTTTGGAAGTAAAGAATTCTGAGTCCTGAAACTAAAGCAGTGATTTATAACTCAAATACCTATTGTGTAGTACAAACCTTGAATATGAATTATAATTTAAAATTAAAACGTTGCACCACGAAATTACTGCAGAATCATTCAACGTTCAATATTGTAAATCAATATAATTATTAGTAATTTTCAATCTGCAGAATAACAATTATTGAGCCTCACTTTTATAATATTTATAATGCAACTTGTGCACATGATCATATAAAGAAGTGGTCGCTCGGCATTGAATAATCAGTAGTCGCGTATTTACAAAATTCATCAACATCAGCGGATTTTTAAAAATATTTTTTTTTTATTTAACAAATTAAATTTTAAGTACTACGAAACACTTACATATACGACTTAAATTTCCCCTCATATACAATATTTAAATTAAGTATGAATAGGAAAATCATACATGTAGGTATAATTAGAATATGTTATTTCACTTTTTTCATGATTGGAGAATTGTTGTGGGAACATGCGAATTTGATGTGTTATCTGTCATTTGTTTGCTAAATATAATAAATGCTGGGATAAAATTTAAGCAGGTTTACCTTTAATATTTTTTTGATTTCTTTCCCGGGCCTTGAGTATAGGGAATTTGTATATGTATTCTACGACAGATTTATTTCTTTAAAAATAAACAATCTTTAAAAATAAACGATTCTAAGATAATGATAGTTTCTATATTAAAAGATGCTAATGTTTTACTGATTTACTTACAGGTTTTTAATTAGTTAATTCTTGCAATCGTATAGTGTTTTTATTTAATTAATATTCTATGTATATTTTTTATTTACATAATTTAATCAACAGTGTTAGTTCTTGTTTTTTTTTTGTTTCATATTAATTTGAGATATGAGGTTTTTCCGGAGAGTTGGGGTATTTACAATTCACCAGACTCGCTGTATAGTTTGTTCACAGGGAAGAAAACAGTTTTTTAATTTTTTTTTTGTTTCTTGTTAGTTTTTTTTTCTATGGTAATTTTTATTTGCTATGCCATACATTCGAAAAATTTATATAATGCAGTACATTATATTGCATGGCTTCTCACATTTAATCCGGAAAAAATATTATCTACACAAGATTTATCAAATATATTATGATTTTAGTGCAAAAGCTATACGACATTTTGCAAACGCGATACGACATTTTTATTTCAGCAGAAAACTTTTCGCCGATATCGCGATACTGTCTAAAGAATTGCGATATAAATTGAAGACCTGTGATTGCATCATTAAATTTCTTCCCAGTGACATAACTTTTGTCCTAGCACAGACGGCTGGAGTTTTATTTATGGATTTAATATAAAGTTTTGATTGGTTTTGTAGAGAGAATCAAAGGGTGAAATAACCAACGTATTAGGATTAAGTTTGTTTTATCTTCTAAAGACGTATTATGTTTAATGTTCGCACTATGAAAGATTCAAGAAAAACTCATTTTTCGATAATTTTTTTGATAAAGCACTATTATTAAATATTTTGTACATTAAGTATTATTAAGTATTATTAAATATTAGGTCCTTACATATGAAATTGGCGTTTTGCCGTACTGGCAAATTTGATCTCAAATATCTTCTCTTTGGTTAGGAATTCCAAATCCAAATTTATACAGCTATTTACTCATGTATTTGTGTTTTGAAAATTATAATTCATTTGTTATTCCCTCAATTGTTTTTTTTTTGCGTCACTTAGTTTACAAAATGAAAAACTTGAAATATCGCGTTATTTACGAGTACGAGTTCCACCGTGGCACCAGTGCTGCAGAAACGGCTCGAAGGATTAATGATGTGTATGGCGACGGTGCCGCAAAAGAAAACACAGTGCGTTTTTGGTTCCAACGTTTTCGTTCTGGAAATTTCG
>JADDOH010024878.1:0-51250 GCA_016648135.1 Agrypnia vestita
GCGCAAATGCATTCAACGCATACTTTCGTATTTAAGACGGTGAAAATTTTAATAATCTTGTAGACATCGCACCGGATCCAAAGGAAAGATTACTAAAATTCTTTACGATTTTTCAACTTTTCATCAAGTTTTTGAAATTTTTAACCGAGTCTACTGTTGAGATTATATAGCAAGATGCAAAGATTATCCAGGAATAAAGAATATTCTCATACAGTATCTAGGAAAATGTCCAAATCCCAGATAATCAGATAAAATTCAGAGCAGTGCGAGTGACATGGGAAAGATTGACGTACAATTAAAGGGAGTGGAAGGGTCAGCATTTAGCAAATTGGATTGAAAATGGTGATTACGATAAATTCTTACTATCACTTTAATATTATTGATGAAAGATTTGGCAGATAGTTCAAGTGCAGCAACATTATAATTTGCAATATGTTTTATTTTATTTTGTAATGCACACACACTATGAGTTATTAAATTACTACTATAGTTTCGAGAGGAGAAGTCCCTCTCATCATCATAGATAATAACTAACATACCTACAAAATTTATCAATCTAATCGGGTAGGTCAGGAGGGTGCGCGGTGGGGAAAGGTATTTTTTTCTTAAACAGCTCTAGGAGTGGTGAAGTGGACTGAAATGTGATATTATTTATTAATGTGTTTCTAGAATTCAAATCTTTAGATTTCAACGGTTTCCAAACTATTCATTATCCATCCTCTATGAGGAATCGAGAGGAGTAATTTTAATTTGTGACTATAGAAAGAATTATTAATTATATATTGTATTAATTATATTCTTCTTCAAATACAGCAAATCATTTTGTGGTGACATTATTATGAAAATTTATAGAAATTAACTTTGTAAACACCATTTTTTTATTGAAAAATAAAAACATTCATTTTCCATATATATTTTTTTCTTATTTTGATTATCTTTAACTAGGATTTTTAAATTTAATTTTTTACATTTGTTATCCCGATGAAGAAACCATTGGCTTTGAAACATTTTGATTTTTTTTCAATAAAAAAGTGGTGTATACAAAGTTAATTTCTATAAATTAAAATGTTAATCATATGTTTGGAAAATTCTGAGAAATTGTTATTTTTTAAGCAGCAGTGGTATTAAATACTACAAATATTGGAGGATGGCCCTGTTAAAAGCCTCATCATCCGTAGAGTTTGCATGAGAAGATGTACAAAAGTGGTGTGCCAAGATAGAAGAATGCGGGGTTCTGTTCTATCTGTCTACCCCTGCGGGGAAACAGCGTGATGGTTAGTTAGTTAAATAAAATAGATTACAATTATTTTTCGTAAAAAATACAATGACAAATAAGGAAGAACCTTTACGAATAACGAAGAAAGCGAAGATGGCATTCGAGTGAAAGGAAAAGCAGAATAAATCATCGCTCCATAGTAAAAGTGTAACAGAGACGGCCTAATGGGCACACTCGACGAGTATTAATAATTCAATAGTATTTATTTTAATGGCACAAAAGTAGCCCATTTATTCTAATGTAGTGTTGGTTTTATCCGACTGCCCCCCCGTGACAAATGGCCCGTATTAAAAGGTTACGCCGCTGGTTCTTACGTGAATTAAGCACATATTACTATGGAGCTCGCGGCCATAGGCGTATCTGATGTGTTTGAGTAGGGTGGGATTGTTTTTTGTTCCGCGAATATATAGGGTGCGCAGTATGTTCGTATTTAATATTTGTGGAGGGTCTAGGAGGCTGGCTGGCATTCATCGGCTAAAACTAGACTAAAAGTATAAATTTGGGGAATTCTATTTCAAAACGGTTGAAGACTTTTCGAATTCACTTGGATATTTTAACATATTTATAATGAATGTAAATAAAATAATAATTAATATATATAATACAAAAATATAGAGCAAATAAATAAAGATCAAGTAAAAATTGTCTTCAATCGTTAGGTATCTTCGACTCTGACAAAAATAAGGATAAAATAAATTAATTAATCAAATTTATGAAAAAAAAACACATTTTCTTTTATTTATTTCACTATTATTATTTGAGAATATGACTACAAAATAATTTTGAAACGTCTATATTCTCAATTAAAAGCAAAAAATAGTGTTTTTATGCATAAGAAATAATTTATTTTGATAATTCTTATTTTTACAAAGCGACAACAATGAATTATTTAATAAATAAACTCATATTTTCTTGAAATAAAAAATAACTTACAAATAAGTACAATTCAAAACAGAAGCAGGCAGAGAGGATAGAACGCCATATTATTTCTCTGTCTTGGCACACTACTTTTGCTTCGGCTACATTCATACACCTTCTCATGCATGCTCTATGGTTGTTGAGGCTTTTAACAGGGCCATCTTCCAATACTTGTAGAATTTGATTATGCCATCTTTCGCCATTTACGTGACCAAACCATCGTATCACTCCTTTCTTTATTCTATCTACACACTACAGCCAGCATTACATTCACTTCTAATTTGTTCATTCCTCACTCTATCGACCGAAGGAGAATTAATTTTACATAATGTTTTTTAGTATCTATGCGTAATTAGATGTCGCATAAAATCTAGATCACTAGATTAATTAAAAAAAAAATTTCTCGTGGAGGCTGAAGTAATTTACCATTTGTGATATTAATTCAAATAAATACTTTGTTTCGAAATAAACATGAAGATTTGTTGAAAAGCCGACAGGTTTTATGTGATATTTTTAATGTAGAATTTTATAAAATAAAACGTATTTAGCTTTTTTACCTCCTAATTTACTAACTTACTTACCATTGGGGGTAGGCAGAGAGGATAGAGTGCCATCTCTCACTTCATCCACATCCATACATCTTTGCATACGAGCTCACCGGTTGTTCCAGTATCCGGTTAATCTGGTCATGCCACGTCTTCCGTGGTTGCCCCTTCTTTCTGGCGCCATCAACACATGCATTATATATCTTTCTTACCATTCTTTCCTCATTCATTCGCTCAACATGCCCAAACCATCTGAGCAACCCTTTTTTAATTCTATTTAATTATGCTAAGATCAGCTTTACATTCATTTCAAATGTCTCCATTCTTTACTCTATAATAAATGGATTTGCCACACATACGTCTAAAAGATATCATCTCCAATGCATTCAGTCTACTTTCGTTCCTCTTCTGCCAGCTCCAGGCTTCACTTTAGCATTTTTAAGTAGAAAAAACGAATTATAAACACGTAAAATCAATACCCTAATTCTAAGAACTTGTATAATATTTTTTATGACTTTCCAAGAGAGAATTTCTGTAATAAACTAAAACTAATTGATTAATAAATATAGAAAAAAAATTTTTGAAATGAAATAAATTTTCTATTAGGACAGACACATTTTATAAAATTGTTTAATTTTAAGCAGGCTCAAGTACCAAATTCCTCAATAAATGTAATCAACATTTGATTGATTTTTTAAAAAAGATTTTAATATAAATTAAGTTTAACGATCGTAAAAAAGAAAGAATTAATTTACAGTCTTCCTCCCTTTGATCTCACAATATAATGCGTGTAAAGGGATGATCAGCCTCAATGAGAGATGGCCCATTTATCCGCCACGTTAAGCAGTCCTCGTCACAGGGAGGATAATCAAATTCGAGGGCTGAGGGTGGAGAAGGTAGTAGGGGGTGGGAGAGGGAAGGCTGCTTATATCATTACGCCGCTTCACCCCAGCAGAACCTTAAAAACACGGAGGCTGTCACATTAAACCCTGGCCGACATATAAAACTGTCAGGAGTAAGTTAATCTTCAAGATGCTAGATTTCGTGAGGGTGTAACGGTTGATTACTGGGGCAGAAAAAGTAGGTTTTGCCGTGCAATATTTAAAGGGTGCAATTAATATTGTTGCGAGAACCCCTTGCGGCGATACGGGGTTCGTCGCTGGCGTTTTGTCACTTGTGTTGTACAAATGCTGATGAGACGAGAGCGAAGAAGTCTTGCCCAGGGTAGGAAAGGAAGAAAAAAGATTCACGATGCTCAGTCATGAACATATCAGTCAAATGAGAGGTAATTTATAACGTATCGTGGTTAGAGAGGAATGAATGAAAACACTGAAAATAATAAGCGATGTACTAATATTATTAATATTTAAAGCATTAACTTTGTGGTTAGACATTATAACATTGCTTTCATTTTGTAGTCTGCCTACATTTAGTAACCGCTTTGTTGGCTTCTGTTTGAATGATTTTACTTCCTATATACAATGTCTAAATGTATAATTCTTTAATTTTATAGTCTTTTGTTTGTGTTTTATTTCTTACAGACAATATATATATCTTATTTCTAATATTATATATATATGTGTGTGTGTATGTATGTGTGTATATATGTGTATTATATATATTATATCTTGCTAATGTTCAAACTTAAAAAAAAAATCTGTACAGGTGGTTGCTTCAGAACAGACATTATCTAGTGAAGCAACTACCTTCATTTATATGTGTAAATAAATTTAAAATAAAGAAATAAATAAATAAATAAAAAATGTTAGTTAACTTAGTAAAAACCACTACCAGATGTGTGGTGGTTTTTACTAAGTTAACTAACATTCTGGTTTATTAATTAATGATTCATTAATTATTCAATGCACAAAGGCACTTAAAACGAATTAAACATAACGCTATTCTTAAATTAAACTTTTTCGCAGTATATCACTCGTAAATAAACACTTTATTATCGCTGGATAATACGTATTTAACATTCATCAGAATAATCCATCCAGTTTGCTGTATTTATCGCTTGAGGCCATTTTTTTCCAAACTTTCCGACGAAATAATAGTTTAGAATCTACCTTATTAAGCGTCAAATAAAAATTATCACACTTGTGAAAAATCACCCAAATTTCAGGCTCCCATGATAGCCTTATTTCTCAACACCTAGATAAAACTTTTACGTTTCTTATGAGAGAGTTGTTCTTTTAAATTTTGGTCGGCTTCGACGTAGCAAAAATTTACACGATCAGAAAATTGTATTGATAATTTTAAATTTTAAATTCTTTCTTTATTTATTGACTATTTTATTTCCATGCATGCATGTATGCAACTGCATTTTCGTTGCTTTCAGACAATTTTCATTATAGCTTTGCTTATTTCAGGCTTCTCTTCCATACGATCTATCATACACCTTGCATTATGTGACCGATTCCAATTTCCGACAGAGTAAATGACCAAACACAGGTTTTCATTCGATCAAAACAATTAAAAATACATTTTCGTTTATTTTATTTGCAATTTTAATAAAACAAAAAGAGAGATGGCTCTCGTGTGCGGAAACAAGCGCTCATAACGAATCCTATCAGGCCATAAATATGAAATGATTCGGGCGCCGCGCTAACGTCATCAATTTCAAATTCCCCCGAACAACAAATGCCGCGAAACTTTTTAAATAAACTGTAGTTTGTTTTAAAATCGCTGGCCGGGCTCCAAATTCGGCCACCTCCCCGCGGCCGTATTTCATCCCGCCCGGGCTTAAATTATTTTTATTACGGCTCTTATCGCTTGTGCTAATATGCCTTTATTTGACTCCCGAGTGCTGGATCATAATACTTCACAAATAATATTGCAGGAAGCATATATCACGCGAGGAGGGCTTATTTATGTAAAGGCTCCAGACTCGACCTCGCGCAGGCTGTTCAAAATTATACAACCTGAAATTTACTCGCATCGGTTGTTCCACACTTCATTGCAGGCTTTGAAAGTTGTTACTGTTTAAATTATGCGCGAATAATCAAAATGCGGCGTAAACAGATTGCACGAAAGATTTAAATAATAAAATATTTTAAAAAATCCTTTTAATATGTCACAACACTATTGAAGGATCGAGAACGCGTCTAGAAACGCCTGGAACAACCGAGAAGCGACGAGGACCTTCTCTTAATCACTGGAGTAATCTAGAAAGTACGAAAATACCAGCATTTGGATATAAATATGGAACCACGCCACGGCGGCAGTTGAGTCATCATGTTTGGCAGTTCGATTCAGTGCAAAGTCGGCTGTGAGCCGCGAATCATCGCCCAGGATGGCCAGTCGCATATTGCGAAGCGACAGATATCGAGCGAAGTAGCTAAATGACGTTGAAAATAAGCGATAAATACTGTTCTAGCAAGTGATAAATACGTGTAACTCAGCGATACAGAAGTGTTCATTTACGAGTAATATATTGCAAAATAGCGTTATTTAAAGAAAAGCTTTAATTTAAACTCGTTTTAAGTGATATTGTACATCGAATAATTAATTAATAAATCGCTAATTAATTTCCAGTGTTTTCATTCGCCTGCCGCAGCCATGACCCATGACATTACTAATGAAATAATGTATGCGTAACAAATTCAGTAAAGTGAAAATTATATAAACGTTTTCAGATCTTCACGGCCGTTAGAGTTATATCCTGTCTCAACACAGATCTCTCTAGTGAGACAGGCATACTTATATCAAACCTTATCAAATGTATAAAAGTAAAGCAATGAAATAAATAAATAAATAAAAACAAAATATAAAGAGAGTCAAGAATTTCTTCTAGATTCCGAGATTTTTCCAGAATATTCACGATTTATATGCCATATCACAAAAAATAAAATGTTAATATGTAAACATATATATAAAAAAATTTTTTTTTGGAAAGATGTATGTTTTGTATGAACTCTGAATAGTAACATTTTGATATTTTCAGAGAAATCTTACTATAAAATTTTATATGATGAAATATTATAAATATTTTAGTTCTCATATACACATGAGTATTTACATATATAACATAATCCATTCCATAGATCTTAATAATCCTCATTTTGAAGGCGAAAAATATATTAAATTTATGACATAAATAATAAGGAAACACAAACACGCTTAACATACCTAACTCTAAATATTTTACTTTATGAACGATATTAATTTTACTTTTATACGTTCAGACTAAAGCATTCACATTAACTCACCTAATATTAAAATTCAACTACATTTATATTCGTTACTTACTGAATACAACCAGTTTTGTCGGTTATTACTGCTAGGCAATTTGAACACCTGCGTTTATCGGAACACCGAATAAGTTATATAGATTCAAAATTACAACATGATTATATATCGAGATAAATAATAATTATAGATGTCTCACACAGACGAAATATATATATGTATATATATATGTATATATATATACAGATATATATATATATATATATTATATATATTATATTTTTTTTTTTAAATGTACGTTTTCGCGGAAGAGGTATATGCATTATGAACAGGTATTTTCGGGAAACTTCGCGGATTTGTAAAAAATATTTTAATGCCAACAGATTACGTGCTACATATCATACAGTGATTAACAAAACGAAATATAAAAATGAATCAAATGTAGAAAATAAAAATAAAAACATGAAACGAAATGTCTACAACCCTAGCACGGGTAAAACCAACAATTATAATAGAACAATCAGTCCCCCCCCCCCCCCCGCCGCGCCACCAATCAGAAAAGAGAAAGTAATTAGCCCACCCCCGCGTTCGCCACCATTACCACCACCCCTACGGCGAAGTCAGAGAAATCGAATAGTTATCTCTAAACTGTCAGAGAGACCAGCTTGAGAATGGTTATCCCAGTGTAACCGAAATATAGCGCAAAAATAAAATATTTAATATATAAAGTTTCCTAAAAAAAAACCTTTTCATAATGCATATATATATGTATATATATATCGTCGAGATGGTATGGTCGTGTGGAACATAATATGACTATGGCGTGACGTGATTCGCCGCGTACATGGAGAATGACGGGAATATGGTCGGGAAATAGGATAAGGAATAGGAAGGTTAAGAGAAATAACGAGACGAGAAATGGACTGTATTGGTCGAGAAGGGGAGGGACGTTTCGACTCACCTTTGTCTCGTGATATTTCCTCTGACTGATACTCATCATACATACACTACAACCTCACATAAAACCGCAGACTATTAATTAAAAATAAAATTATGTTATTTATTTGTTTGTTAATAAAACACATTAAATTAAGTGTACAATAAGTGAGTAATAGTAATTAAAAATAAAATAAAATAAGCGACAATGTACAATGGTGGACGGAACTGCCACCACCGAACGTGGATCGGAAATAAAAAAAATAAAGATAGCCTTCTTAATAAATTCCCGGTGTCACGGATGTCACAGTTTTAATCACAGATTAAAACTGTGACCTCACCGGGAATCGAACCCGGAACCCTCGGTGTGGGAAGGCAGTGTCATACCCACTGCGCTACGAAGGCCGCTAAAATATTATTAACATTATATCTAATTCACCCATTTAATAAAAAAAATTCATATCATTGAAAGATTTGGAACATACTTCGTGGTGCAACATTAGGGACTGCTCCTCTCCAAACTATATTAGTAATTTTAAAACTTATATTGTGTCTGTATATGTTAGTGATGGGTCCGCTCTGTACTCACTACTACAATGTACTACTACACTACATTGACGTGCACACTTCGCACGCATAGAAGTGTAGTGTACACTACAAACTACAAACACCAAAGTTATTGAAAGTATAAACTTCAAATAGTACACTTCATTTCAAAGCGAACACTACAATGTACATACACTTCAAAGTTATCGAAAGTATGAGAAACATACTTTAAATAGTGCATTTTTTACGTGAAATTTTTGGGAAGTTGATGTAGATATATGAAGAAATATCTGGAAACTGTAACAACCCCCCCCCATGGCTTAAAAAATTTTGGGACCCAGGAAGAAATTTTTGGAAAGTTAATGTAGCTAAACGAAGAAATCTCTAGAAACTGTAACAACGCCCCCTCCGCAATTTTGGGATCGAATGAAGAAATCTGGCTGGCGACCTTTTTTTTTTAGCTCGCCAAATTTTTATTTAGGAAAAAAATATTCTCACTAGTACTACATTATTTCATTTCATTACACTTCACTTCATTAATACTACAATTACTTCATTTCATTACTTCACTTCATTAATACTACAATTACTTCATTACATTACTTCTCTTCATTAATACTACAATTATTTCATTACTTCACTTCATTTACTTCACTTCATTTCGTATTACTACAATTACTTCACTTCAAGTAGTTTTTACTACGATTGTAGTGTACACTTTGTAGTCTTCAACTGGTGAACGCGTGTGTGTTGAAGTCTTCATTTTGAAATGTAGTTTTTCCCTTCGCTAGTGTGTGTGTGTGTATTACAAAGTAAAATAAAACATATTTTAAACAAAAATCCTCACCACAAACTATTATCGTAGAGTTGGTAGAGTGTTTGATCGCAATTAATAAATGAATTAAAGTAACACTCGCTGGGCTGGAAGCAATGGCACTCTCAAGTCATGAGATATCGATTTTCGCAGCCGGCGATATTATTTTCGCTCCATAATCTTAAACTGGGGCAAAAGTTCATTTCTGAAAAGTTTCATTTACGGCCAGGCCACCTCCTCTCGCATTGAGTTACAAACGAGAAAATAATTATGATCAGATTAAGCAATGATTGGCTAGAAAAGTGACTCCAATTAAAATCTCCTCCGGAGTAGGAAAAAATTACCGGATACGGTCGATTTGTTAGAAAGCGGTTAGTTCCATTTACTTTGTGATTGTGGGTACGATTAATTTTGTATGCAGATAGATTAAATACTAGAAAATTCAAAGCCATGGCTGTGGGGCTAAAGCAAGGGGTTATGCCGTTCATCAGTTTTAAGTAAAGTGTGATACAAAAAAATATTTAATTAATATTTAAGTACGGAAAAATATATTGCATTGTTGCTATTTATTAACCTCTTTATATTTCATTGTGTCACAGGTAGTGGCTACAGACACAAATGAAAATACTGGAAATAAATAATTAGTGATTAACTTATTATTAAATGGAAAAAACTTAACAGAATGTTAGTTAACTTAACTTAAAAATCACTACCAGATTTACGGTCTACCGGTTTAGAGATGTACCCGTTTCTTCGTCAGGACCAACACTATACTACTATATTCACAACGCTATATACCCCAACCAAAGTATTGTTATACTTTCACCAATATTGATCACATGATCTTGTAAGAGACAATCATGCACTAACTAGCCTACAGAACATTCAGGAATCTAACGAAAGGGAGTGAGAGGGGGCGGGATCGAAAACACTTAAACGAATTAAACTCGACGTTATTCTTTAAATCACACTATTTTGCAATATATCACTTGACTGTGAACTCTATATTATCGCTGGGTAACACTTACTTTAATACTCGTCAAAATATTCCACCCAATTCTCGCACACAGGAGTTGCACTTATTTATTTCGCCAATATCGATAAGAACTCGTTCGATTATTTTGATCGACATCTATCGCTCCAAAATTTCACGACTTATCACACCGGCCGTCGTTCATGGCTCACTTCGCACCGATCGAAATGTTAAAACCATCTCTCGATCGCTAACCTCCGCTATTTATACGCGATTACGTTGGTTTCGAACCATCGGGAAGATTATCTTCTTGTCTAATGTTTAGAAGAAGGTTTCCGTCACTTCTAGACTATTCCAGGCATCTCTCGGAGGACCGTTCTAGAGCCTTCTAATGTTTTTACAAAGTGACACATTATTAGGGGTTCGGACAGTGCACAATTTTTTCTGCTTACAATTTCGTGACAATATATTAGAAATGTTTCTTTTTTTATAATTTTAACTTGTATCTTTCTTTTTCAAATTTTTCATAACAGAACTGAATTTTTGTCACAGGGACATCATTAATTTATCAATGTATATTATAGATATCTTACAGATACGAAACTGTATTCTTATGAAAAAGTAGGTGTAATAGCCTTTTTAGGTGTAAATAGGGCTATTACGACCTATTGTACAGCTGGCTTAAGTGATCACTTTACACAATGTAACGTTCGCCATTTCCACCCATGATAGAATACCATGTTCACTAATTTTTGGAACTTGTATATATTTGAATTATACGCCACGTTTCACATATATGAATTGTAACGATCCTCAGCGTGGCCGGCACCAAAGCTTTTTCATTCCCCTTAAATAACCACAGATGTAGCTAATGAGACATCTTTATTGATTTTGCAGTTATTGTTAGCAAACTACTTTATCTGTGTAAGATACATTCTATAATATACATTTATTTAAAAAATAAAAATAAATAAATAAATCTGACTGTACCGTGCCTGCTCTACCGTAGTTGCATAATACCAATCAAATTATTTTCCCCAGTCTGCCAGTGCATCTCATTGTTTCTTCTTTCTTCTATCTTCTATGTTCGTTGAAGATTCGATCTTTGATCCTCATTAAAAGATTGTCTCTGTTCAGTATTTATAGTATGTCGCTCTTGTTCTTTTGTGTTTCTTCACTTTGCAACGCTTATTTCTTATCAAGCTGGATCCAGGTATTTAATTTTTTTTTAATTAAGTTAAAAAGCTAATTAATGGCTGCACCGAGTATCAACTTGTTCATCAAAGCGTCAAGAAAATGAATGGTTTTTTTTTGCATCACAGACAGGTGTTTTTTCTTCACTATTTAATACCATAGTCTTCGCCAATCAGCCGACATTATCCATTGAAAGCACATAGGTGTTAAATATAATAACTTAAATATACAAAAATAATTAACAGTAATTAACAAGAATTATATTCACTTAAGAGGATTTTTATCAAAAACGAAATAAATATCTTGAAAAACTTATATTTGCAAAAATATCTTGATTATAATATATTGTCACGTACCGTGGCTGCAGGATGAATTAATGAAAACGCTGGGATTTAATACAGGATTTATTGATTACCGATTAATTTAAACTAACGTACAAAGTCACTTATTACTTTGAAATGTAACGCTATTCCTGAAATTAAACTATTTCGCAAATTCATCACTCGTAAATAGATTATCATATTCGCTTTAACACTTTCACTAGAATATTCCATCAATTTCCGCATTTATTAATTTCGCTTTGGTTTATTTCGCTACGTAAGAACTTTATAGAATCGCTGTCGAATTACCGCTTGCTTGGCACCACTATCTTCTCGCCGCTACCGCTCACTTGGCCGGCCTGACCCGTCGCTCGCGGCTACCTTCGCTTTGTTATCGCCTGTTAACGCGCATGGAAAACAACTCACCCTTACTCCCGTGTGTTGTATTTATATTGGATAATGCTGTTATCCAGACGTTTCCGTGTTTACTAGCAAGTTTTCGTAAATTTCAGATGTTCCTGGAAAGTTACAGACGTCCCTCGAAAGTTGGAGATAATTCTAGATCCTTCGGTAGTATTGTGCCAATTTCAAACAACTATCACTTGACAGAAGTGCATGATTATTTATATCCTCGTTACAATATTTTATAAATATAAGTTTTTGGTATTGTATTCAACTCAATGTTGGTTGGATCCAATAACAGTTGGATGTGATAAATCTTAAAAACAGGTTGCAGGTGTGTAATAAAAATTAATTTATAATAATTTTCATGAAAACTATGCAATGATTTTAATTAACATAAACGTTTAAAACCTTTATAAATATACTCACAGGCAACATAAAAGTAAGGTAAAGAAACACCAAAAAATATTGGATACTTGAACTTTCAGTCTGGGGACCAAATGAGATGGAGTTTGATTAAAATATCAGAAGACCTGCGAGTTCTACGTAATAATTTCTTTTTCTCATATAAAGAACTACCTAGCTGCATAATGTATGTAACAAATTCGTATGTTCCGAGAAAATCACTATATATATATAAAAAGAAACCCGCATTTCCCTACCCGCCAAGTTTTTTTTCACAACCAGCCACAACCACCCACCCACCTGTGATTATGGTGGTGGATAGCCCTTTGTTTCACATCGAAAATAGCGAGTCTGGTGGGGTTGTGCTTTCTAGCACATTTTTTTGTTACGGGAAGGCTAAAAATGCTTCAGATTATTTCAAAATAGGCACGCTGACTGTTTCGGCGAGTCTAGAAAGTTCCGGAAAAACCTGCTCTAGAAAGTTCTGGAAGGAGAGGATTCTGGAAAATTCCCAAAAGTTCTATGAAGTTTCAAATTGAGTGGCGGAATGTGTCGGTATGTCTAGAAGGTTCTTGTACATTCGACAAATTTCTTGAAAGTTCTGGAAGAAGAATGTTCTAGAAGGTTCGGGAAAGTTCTATGACGATACAAACACTGTACTAAAAATGTACGCGTGCGAAGCCGCGCGGGTACAGCTAGTACTTCATAAAAAAGTATCGAGGCACCCTTGCAAACCGAAAATGTGAGGTGAATAAAAAAAATTGAAAAGCTAAGGGTGCATAAAAGTTGGTTGAGAAGGAGAAACACTATTATGATCGTGAAAGTATTATTTATTTTCTCTATTTGAAAAACATTACATATATTTATTTATTATTAAAAAGTACATTTAAATTTAATATATGCTGTGAACCTACATAATAACGCTCTAAATAAGCTAGATCGATAGAGTTACAAAATGTCGAAAATTAACAAATAAAACTGACTGCAGCCAGTCAAAAATGACGGAACATTGGTTTGGGTCTTTGCTTATCTTATATATTTATAGCATCTTTTTGGCGGTCTACGGAGAAGCAGCCGTAGCAGCTGCGTTAATTAGCCAGTTCGGGTTTTGTGGTCCGGGGTTTAAATCCCATCTCGGTGTTTTTTTTAGCCGTGAATTCGAACAAAATTACGGACGTTACATGAAGTTACGGGCACAGATAAACGGACGGACGGACAGATAATGAAATTACTGTTTGGTATTTTGGACACATGCATCTTATAATGCAGGGGAAAATACAGAAAATACACAAAAATAGTTTGGCCAGTCCACTGAGCACCTCAGGGTCGCATTAAATAAAGTGAAGATTACCAAAGTTCTGGTATAAATTTATTTTAATATTATAAACACGTATTCTGTATATTTAGATATATTTGTTTGTTTATATAAAGAGTCAACGAACCCTTTCGAAACGCGGTAGTCAAACCCTTATTTTGCATCTGAACTGTAGATCTCGCGGGATAAAGGTCACTGACCGTAGATAATCTTTGTCTGATTTATGTCCAACATTATTCAAATTGTATCCTTTGTTTGTATAACGCTATAAAACCAATACAGCCAGTTAGAAAGGTGCCATTTAAACTTATAGCGTTCACCTAACTGCAATTATTTAAGTAAACATCTTATTTTATTTTATCTTTTAACAAACACACCATCAGCAGGTCATTAATGACTCTAATAGATGGTCCTAGAGTGTCATTAAAGTATAACGTATGAATATTTTGTGAAGATTGGAATATGATATAGTTACACAATACATTTTTTTAAGGATTAATTAATAATTAATAATAATTTTAATATGATATAGTTACAAAATACACTTTTTACGGGTAATTAATAATTAATAATGAAAAATAATAAATGATCAAATAAATCGTGAATAATATTCAGACTTACGCAAATCACTAAATACAATTTTAGGAATAATTTCCAGGTTAATATATTTTTAAACAAAACACTTAGTAATAGTAAACATTAGTAACCAAAGTTTACTGTACTCACTTGGTAAACTTGCACCGTACAAATTGATTTCACCACCTAACGCGGAAGACTTCCATTTTCTTTGAAAAAATCTACATAGGAATCGTCAAGACGACGTCGATGACCATTTTCCATCAAAATGAAACCTATCTCAGTAAAAGTATCGCAAAAAGCTAATAATATGTTAAATGTATAGCGTACGAGAAAGATAAATTTCAATTATATTTTAATATATGTATTTAAGGATAATTTTTTTGAATAACAAGCAAGCATCATGCGTAAAATTCTTTTTGAAAATTATTTCTGAAGATTGTTTTTAAATTTTCTATTATAAAAAATGTATTTTTTTACACCCAATGAATATTTTCTGAAAATTTCAGTATCCCGCGGCTTAAGCCACGCTTTCGTGTATTAAATGATATTTGAAATTCATGCTTTGAACAAAGGTTCCATTTTCGTATAATAAGGACAATAAATAAGCATGTTTTAAGTTCGAAAAGATTAAGGTTATTTTAATAAAACATTAGCTCTGTGGGGTAGAGAAATTCTTGATTGTATTGTGTATGGTATCGCTGTATATTTTTTTATTGCATATACTACTGAAGTTGAAAGAAATGATATTTGGATACTGAAATGTGTATATTAAAATACATTATAAAACTCACGAGAAAAAATCGTTCAATGCATAATAGTCTGGGTAAAATTATTGTTATTTTCTACTGCCGGAAAAATAACTACTTTACCGTCATTGAATAATTTATGGAATATTTGTTGCGATAACTACACAAAATTTACAATTGATAAGAATTTATTGCAAACAACATGCGCGGCATATAAAATACAATATTAACCAAATAGATTTTTTTTGTACAATAATTGTATATAAAATGAATTAGGTAACTTTCAAACTAACTTTTTGGCTTAGCGGGTAACACACATGCCTACTAATCCGGTTGGTCTGTATTTAAAGCAAAAAAAAATTAAGCATTTTTTGAAGACGTTAAAATCTTGATGTGACACGTATTCTGCATTCAGGTCAATATTAAAAAAAAAATTGATTCGTAATCGCAACAGTAATAAGTTACCATTCAACGATCACGAGTGATTCCATTGGAAGCATAACAAATGAAAAGTAGTCTTGATTATTAATTTTTTGTTGAATTTTGCTTTTTTAGCCGTACTCGCTTTAATAACTTCTTCTTCAAATATAGCAAAATTATTTTGCACTGATTTGTACTTTTACATCATAAAAAAAGAAGCATACTAAGTACGTAAGAACGAAATGACAAAAAATGAAATAATATTAACAATATAAATACAAAAAATTATAAGAAAATAATATTGTTAATATGTAGTAAGTAGTAAGAAGTAAGAAAGAAAGTAGTAAAAGGTAAAAGAAAATATAATATGTAAACAGTACATACAAAAGAAGAAAGTGATAATATATAATATACCATAAACGAAAAATATATCATTAAACATAATAATTTCGTTGTCTGTCTGTAACCGTAATTTCGTTCTAATTCGTGGCTAAAAAAACCAAAGCTTGAACCCCGGGCCAGCAAACCCGAACCGGCCGCTTAACGGTGTTGCTACCACCGCCGCCTCTACGTGGACCATCAAAAATACACTGTATAATAAACTAGAGGTATACAAAGACATTAACCTTTTCATGTTCCCTGATTTTTCACGGGTGCACGGCTAGTTCTAAATAATTATGAAATGATAGGGCTATAAAAATATGTGATATATGTTAGTCAGTGACGGTAGATAAACCGGTAATTTGAAATACATTATTATACTTTTCAAAGGAAGCAAACACTTGGTGGTGATACATTATAATTAAATAAATAATAATAACTTTGTTATACACCACTTATATTTATTAAAAATCCAACCAGGTTTCGCTACTACCGTAGCTTCTTCAGGGATCTTAACTGTCTAAACATACAAAAGTTATGCGCTTATATACTAGTGTGAAAGGTGGAAGGACGGAGTGCCAATAGTGGGGGTAGGGGGTGGGATTATATATACAGGGAACATTATTATTAAGAGGGAACATATTTAAGAGTGGACTATAAGACAAATTTATTTGATTATTAATTATTTTATGATTTAAATTAATGGCTTTTCTTATCTCTAATGCCTCTAAATTATCTAATCTATTACCTATTCCGTTTTTATGGATAATACTAACTCCTGTGCTATTATTGAACGTGTGGTCTTCTTCAATTAAATGATTTACAAACAAAATGGCGTTGTTTAAAAAGTAGTGGGTTCTCAGAATTTGTAAATCATTGGTGGTCATCAATCAAATCAGTGGTGTATAACAAAGTTATTATTATTTATTTAACATTATTATACTCTTAATTATGGTATTAGGAATCAGGTAGACATATTTTTAGAACTGATAATTTTTTTTATGTAAGATAAACATGTTTATTTTTATATATAAATATAACTGAGAGCTTTGGAGATTTTCTCTTTCCGCTTCAATCTGGAGCGTTTTTAATGTTTAAAAAGATAAAAAAAAAGTATTCAAACAAATGCGTATTTGGTTCTTATCTCTACGTCTTTTTTTTGAACTTCAATTTGTTCTCTCTGCCGCGGGATCGGTTGGGCGTAAGAATATTTCTCAAAGAAGCAAGTTTTGAACGTTTATTTCCGTACCTAACTCGTTACCTCTGATACGTATCGCTCGCCGAAAAGGGCCCGAAAAGGGGCCTCCAAAATCCTTTGACTGGAGCCACTGCCTCCGCCGTTCAAAGGAGATATCCTTTATTAAACCGCAAGTAGCCTTTGAGCGGCCGAGGAAGATTTAAGCGCCACAATATTCGGCCACGTTTAAGGACGCGGAGACTATTCAGGGGACCAAACGCGCGTTTTCAATGTAATTGTTATAATCTCGTCGATAAAACGGAATATTATGAACTATTATATCCAGTTAAGAGTAAAATTAATCCAGTTAAGAGTAAAATTTAGTTACAGATGATCGACTTCATTTCCGTTTCAGGACGTCGGTTGGCGGAGGCTTTGGTGTGCAATTTTTGAACGGTCCGTAATGAAATTTGAAGTGCTTATATCAAACCTTCGTAAAGTGAAATTGTCGCAGAGTATTTAAGATTAACCTAAAGCTGAGGGTTCTGTAAGCATTCATTGTGTGAGTGTTTAATTTAAAATATCTTAATAATGAAATATTAAAACAAAGGCAGTCATAACAAAAAATTTAAAAATTGTTTTGAATGCAGCCACCGAGGATTTTTTTTAATCAATTTAAAATGTACTCAATTCTAGATTTTACGTATCTATATCTTACAAAATCATACGTCCTATAAATAAAAAGGCTTTGATATCATTGAAAGATTTGGCAGATACTTCGTGGTGCAACATTATAATTTCAAATATGTTTTATTATGCTTTGCAATACACACAATATGAGTTATTAAATGAAACTATAGTTGTAATTTAATAACTCATATTGTGTGTGTATTACAAAGTATAATAAAACATATTTGAAAAAAAGGCTTTTTTTTATATAAATTCTCGAATCAGTTCATATTATTAAATAATTATAAATTAATAATCCTCGATGACTGCCTTATTATTTTTAGAGATATCAAAATTCATTGTGCCCCCCCCCCCTCACCACAATGATTAAGATGTCCCTCTTGGGGTAAAATACAGTATTGTGTCCTTGAAAAATCCATTATTCAAAATATTCTATCTAGATTGCAGTTGTTTTCTTAAAAATTAGATTACAGTTGTTTCTTATTATGTCGGTGTACTTTTCAGTAGATTTATCACTTCTTTTTTTAAATCTGTGAAAATTAAATGTAAAATCATTATAAAGTATAATTAATAAAAATAAAATTTGTTTTCACAACTGTTGTATTGAAAAATATCTACATGTTTCAGAGCTCATGGCCCCTTCGTTAGGATAAAATTGTCATATAATTATTGTTGTTATATATTAATATAATAATATCATTATCATCGCCACCGACACATATATTTTCTCTCTCCAATACGCATATAATTGTACTCGAGTGTATACTAACAAATTAAATTCAAAAATCATAGAACAGACTGTCAAAATACAAAAATATATATATGGAAAATGAATAATAATGAAGTACCTACCTACGTAACATGAAAATAAATTTAAAAGATAACTATTTGTAAAAAGGACCTGGTTATATATTAGGTCCTTACATATGAAATTGGCGTTTTGCCGTACTGGCAAATTTGATCTCAAATATCTTCTCTTTGGTTAGGAATTCCAAATCCAAATTTATACAGCTATTTACTCATGTATTTGTGTTTTGAAAATTATAATTCATTTTTTTTTTCCTCAATTGTTTTTTTCTTTGCGTCACTCAGTTTACAAAATGAAAAACTTGAAATATTGCGTTTACGAATACGAGTTCCACCGTGGCACCAGTGCTGCAGAAACGGCTCGAAGGATTAATGATGTGTATGGCGACGGTGCCGCAAAAGAAAACACAGCGCGTTTTTGGTTCCAACGTTTTCGTTCTGGAAATTTCGACCTGCAGAACAAGCCCCGTGGACGGCCGGAGACCAAAGTTGATAATGAAGAATTGAAGGCTATTGTGGAAGCAGATCCATCGCAAACCACATCCGAGTTACCTGCAGGCTGCGGTGTTAGTGATAAAACTGTAATCCACTTGAAGCAAATTGGTAAGGTGAAAAAGCTTGAAAGGTGGGTACCTCACGAATTGAGTGAAGCAAATCAACAAACGCGCGTTGACTGCTGCGTTGCATTACTCAACCGGCACAATAATGAAGGGATTTTAAATCGAATCATTACCTGTGATGAAAAGTGGATCCTGTACGATAATCGGAAGTGCTCATCGCAATGGCTGAACCCTGCCGAACCAGCCAAACCATGCCCCAAGCGAAAATTGACTCCAAAAAAGTTACTTGTGAGCGTTTGGTGGACTAGTGCTGGTGTCGTTCACTACAGCTTTCTTAAATCTGGCCAGACGATTACGGCAGATGTCTATTGTCAGCAACTGCAAACCATAATGGAAAAGCTAGCTGCTAAACAACCGAGGCTGGTTAATCGCTCTAGGCCACTGCTGCTTCATGATAACGCTAGACCACACACTGCACAACAGACGGCGACCAAATTAGAGGAGCTTCAATTGGAATGTCTAAGACATCCACCGTACTCTCCGGACCTTGCCCCAACAGATTACCTTTTTTTTCGAAATTTGGATAACTTCTTGCAAAGGAAAAAATTCAACTCCGATGGGGCAGTCCAAACCGCCTTCAAAGATTTTATTGATTCCCGTCCGAATGGATTTTTTAGTAAAGGGATCGATGAACTACCTACGAGATGGCAAAAGTGCATAGATAGCAATGGTACATACTTTGATCAAATAAATATATTATTATAAAAAAAAATCGGCTTTATGTTCCTCCCATACTAAACGCCAATTTCATATGTAAGGACCTAATATAATATTTAATTTACTGTTAACACTTTTTCTTATTTCCAAATTTTCTAATTTATTTTTATTAATTATATTTATAATGTCACCACAAAATAATTTTGCTATTTTTGAAGAAGACAGTATAATATAGTTTGCAGATGAGTCGCAATTGTCCTGTTTTTGTTTTAGAATTATTGATGTAATTAATAGTTTTGAGGCGCTCTAGTGTAGCGCGGATGGGTTTCTCATTTTTTTTTCATATTTTTGAATAAGATATACCCGTGCACCGAAATACCCGGATGACGTCACCCATTGCGGTCAGAGTGATTGACTAAATGTCATCTTTGACCAATTATTCGGCAGTCAACACCCGGGCGCCCGGCGGCACGGGCGCGTGATTAATTGAGTTAAGCCGGATCGCCAGTACGACGTGAGTTATGGCACTAGAATATTGACCATCGGAGTGAAGGAGTTAAATCGAATTAATATTTTAGTGTTTCAGCGTTCCGAGAGATTTCGGAAGTTTATTTATTTATTAACTACAAAGGAAATCGATAGAAGAATTTTATTTATTTATTTATTTCTTTTAAATTTATTTATACATATAAATGAAGGTAGTTGCTTCACTAGACAATGTCTGATCTGAAGCAACTACCTGTACAGTTTTTTTTTTTTTTTTTTAAGTTTGAACATTAGCAAGATATAATATATATAATACACATATATACACACATACATACAAATACACACTCATATACATCTACATATATATATACATATACATACACACACATATATATATTTATAATATTAGAAATAAGATTTATATATTGTCTGTAAGAAATAAAACACAAACAAAAGACTATATATTAAAGAATTATACATTTAGACATTGTATATAGGGAGTAAAATCATTCAAAAAGAAGCCAACAAAGCGGTTACCAAATGTAGGCAGACTACAAAATGAAAGCAATGTGTCATACATGACAGCTTTAATTTCATTGCAAAACAATTTTGTGACTATATTAATATGGACTGTATTGACTATATTAATATGGATGACACATTGGTCTCATTTTTTGTCCTACCCACACCAAAGAGCCACCTTGTTATTTTATGTTTGAATTCTTTTAACACCTTAAGACCCTTTACGTCTAATGGCAGGTTATTGTATATTCTTGGAGCACAAAAAAATAAAAATCTCTGTCCAAACTTTGTGTTTAGAATAGGAAATGCGTGGAAGCAATGTTGGAGTCTAAAAGAAATCGTGAAGAACAGAGATATGAGCATAGACGTTAAAAGGAAACACTTCGATACCTGCATTCTGCCTGTCCTAACTTACGGCTGTCAAACCTGGGCGATCACTAAAGCCCACGAAAGAAAGCTAGAATCTTGCCGAAATTCAATAATCAAAGAACAAACAAAAACGAAGAATGTTAAAGTATCCATCAGAAGGCTTAAATGGAAATGGACTGGACATACAATCAGGGGAAGAGAGAAATGGTCGAAAACAATAATGTATTGGTTCACAAGAGACAAGAAAAGAAACGAGGCAGGCCTTCTAGAAGAAGGTGGCGCGTGGACCAGAAGAGCAAAAGATAGGGAGGAATGGAGGAAATTGGAGGAGGCCTTTGCCAAAAGGTATACAGATGGAACTGCCATGGTGTGGCAGTCCTACTGATCACAAACATGTTGATGTCTGAATAAGGACTATTATTATTATTATTTATTTATTTATTTGTACATACATTACAGTGGCGTGCAGCTCATACAAGTAAAAAAGCTGTGCGTTAGTAAAAATTGAGGGAAATAAATATTAATTAAATAGTCCTTATCTTAAGAAAAAGTTGATTTAAAATTCGTCCTATGGTTAGTTAGATGTTTTATTTTCGACGTTTCTGTATGCAACTTCATTTAAATTTATATTTTATCTTACTTGTTTGCGCCTATTATATTTGTTTCTTAGATCTAGTCAAATCGAGAAAAAACTCTTCCTGAACTGTGTACTTTCCTAATGAAATGGTATAATATTACACTAACCCATATTTATGTCTGCGAGTTTTTCGTAGTAAAGTAAATTTTTAATAGAACAGCATGTTTCTTCGAAAGGTCTAATGTGAGGTGAGAACTGTGCGCACGTCACTTGCAGATATGACTTTGTTGCTAATTCATTACTAATCAATTGTAGCGCGCGCTCACCTGTTTGTGTGAATTCTAACTGTCAAATTAATCATTTATAAACTCTACTTGTTTCGAGGAGCAAAAATAAATTCTGTAAAAATCAAGCGAATTTCGACAACGAATTTCTCCGCATTAAAGAGTGGTGACCTCAATATATCCAAATTACGACCATTCCTTAAAGACATAAGACACAAAAAAATAGATACACCCAGAATATTAAAAAATTTGATAACGTTTGCATGTTCTTACAGTGGAATCGGTCAATTAACGGTGAATACTTAAGCCAGCTAAAACAAGTCATAAGCCTCCTGTGACCACCGTGTAAAGGCTTCCATACATGTTTCCCATATAAAAAGTTTCGTCTCTGTGAGACTTCTATCATTTATCTTAATTAATGATTATCCCTATGTGGACAAAATCCAGTAATTTTGTTTTTAAAACATACATATAAAAATATTGTCAGAAAATATTCGTTTCTTATTCTATTCATCTACCCAATCCAAGTATTCTTCTATAAATGCTCATTATAGACGTCTTAAGTCACCTAAGGTCGTTCGTTCTTCTACTGATTCGCAATATCGAAGCATTCGCATTAGGCAAAGCTCATAGCCTCAGAATGTCTTTTTCATGCGCAGATATGTATCACAGACTAACTTAATATTGTACCTTATTTTCACTACGGGATCCTATTAGTTTAATATTTAAGCTTTGAAAGAACAACTATGTAACATGGGTTTAAACAAACGATTTCACAGACAATGTAATATTTAAAAAATGTAAAAATATTGGTCTTTAAATTGCTTTGCTTATGCATAAAGTGAAATCAATTTTATCGCGAGCATTTCAATACAGTGTACAATTATTCACATCCAAAAAATCGTATATCCATTTCAATTTTTTTCGTCTCAATTCGACGATGAAAAATATATCCAATTGATTTCAGGGATTCGGGGGAAGCTTTACCTCCCGTTATTAATTACGGGATATTTCAACCCCCACAGTGGTGGAGCCTTGTATGGGGATTTAAAGAAATAATTATATGTTTTCCCATTCTGTGAGTCATTTATAGTAGGTACTAATAATTTTGTTAATATACTTTAACCGTTTTTTTATTTTCCGAGACAAAGTTTTATCGACAGGAAACTTGTTTATAAACAGCATATGCGATGATACCACATGCCACACACCGCTTTTACTATTTTAAAATAAATGCGACTACGAATGGCCCACGTCATCTCATGGCCCAGTCAAAATCTTATTGTTACCAGCTTACTATAACCTAACGACTCAATTGTCAATAAATAGGATGAAACAAAAAACGTATTTATTGGGCATTAACTATAATAACTATGTAACAATTTCTAGATATTTTGTTTAACGACTTTGATACACATCTGTTACTTATTTTTAAATTTCGCTATTAGTTTCGATAAAATATACAAGTACATTATTTAGATGATGGGTAATTAGATAAAGGGTTGTGGCAAAAAAGTGAGTGGCCATCAAAAAAGTCACACATCAGCCCTGATGATGGACCCTGCAACGGGATCCGAAACGTCGCCCAGATAGATCGTAAAAACACGGCACAATACCCCAGAAGACACAAAGCAGAAGAAGTGAGTGGCGTTTCAAAAATATATATTTTTTGCCTTAACTTGAAACTAGGACGCCGACTCTGATGTATGGAAGTGAAGCCTGGATTTGGTAAAAAAGGAATGAAAGCAGACTAAATGCTGTGGAAAAGCGGTCAATAAGGTACTTTTGCGGGAAATCTTCGGTCTATAGTCGAAGTGAATATAATGCTAGCTGTAGCGTGGTAGATAGAATAAAGAAAGAACCGCTGAGATGGTTTGGTTATGTGGGACGTTTGAGCGAGGAAAGAGTGGTTTAAGAAAATGTATGAGGCGAGAGTTGAAGGCGGCAGGAATATAACGCGAAAGACTTAGCACAATATTGAATACTATAAATATTGAAGTACGAGCCTGTTAAAAGCCTCAGCAATGTTGAGCTTGCATGAGAAGATGTATGAATGTAGCAGAAGCAAAAGCGATGTGCCAAGATGAAGATTTTGAAACTGTATCCTATCTGCCTAGCCCTGCGGGGAAACGGTATGATGGTTAGTTAGTGAGAAAATAGGGAATAATTTGAGTCAGAACTCATTTAAAAATCTTAAAAATAATATTTTTGAATTATAGCATTTTGAAATTAATATTGTTGATGAAATTTTAAACGAATAACTTTATGCTTTTGTGTTTTTCTTACTAATAAGATTATCTTCGATATATGTTAGATTTTAGGATAAAATTCGACGTATGTTTATTGTAAATATCTTACTGAAAATTTTTTAGGCATAAATAATTCTTATTTTTTAACTGATCTCATTTTCACAAAAAATACAATTATGTTCCATATGCTACATCGTAGACCTTACGTCGTTTAACAAGAAAATAATAAAATTTTCATTTCACTCAAACTCCAGCTGCGTGCCTCTTGGAAAAGGACCTATGCGGCCATTTTGAAATTACCTAAATAATTTGTTCATGAAAAATATTAACCAATATTTGTCGTAACGAATAATGATAAAATTGATATTATATGAAGGTGAATATTCTAAATCGCTTAGAGGCGTTCGAAATGTGGATACATCGTAAAATGTTAAGAATATCTTGGACTGACATGACTAGTAATATTGAAGTTTACAATAGTAGAGCAAATACAAACAGACAGTTTCTCAACACAGTAAAGCTCCGTAAAATTTCATACTTTGGCCATATAATGAGAGGCGAAAAGTACTCCATCCTTCAGCTCGTCAGGAAGGGGAAGATTGAGGGTCGCAGAGGGGTCGGAAGGAGGCGGAATTCCTGGCTTGGAAACCTCCGAGAGTGGACCGGGATAAGAAGCGTGGAAGAGCTGTTCCGCACTGCCCTGGACAGGGAAACTTTCTCTCAGATGATCGGGGGGACCCGACAGGGCACATGAAGAAGAATGCGTTATATTCACATCAAAAAATAAATATAATGTCAATATATTTTTTGTAGGAAAATCTTTTATCAATCTTCAAGAACCTTCAAGAAAAATCTTCAAAAACCTACTACCGCGTACAAAAATATTTTATAATATTTAGCGACAACTGGCTACACCCCTGGTGCGAAACCATATTGGCATCAAATCCGAACGAGATCTTACTCATTTATTATTTCGAAGGATTTAATCCACGCAAACGTCGCCATGGCAATGAAACCACCCCCGACCGGTTAGGATTTCAGGTATCATTCCGAAAAAAATTCTTCAGGGAAAAGTGTAACTCCAGTCGAGCGACCACTTTAACACTCACCCTTTGAATTTTCAATTATATTTTGCCCGATCATACGTTCGAGACAAATTTGTATAATTTTCATACATTTATGTTGTATTCATAATTATTACAGAGCATGCTTATGAGACGTGGTGCTTGAGACGACCAGGTGCACGAAAATACCCAAATAAGAAAATATTTTAAAATAATATTTCGAAATTTTCGTGATTTACTTTGTGGAAGTTCATTGTAAATGAATATGAATAAAACACAACGCTGTTTACTTCACATAATGACACTTTAATTAAACAAATTAATTAAAACGTTTTCGATGCTTACTGCATCATCTTCGGTAATATAATATACTATATACAGTAATATACAGTATATTACTGAAGATGATGCAGCAAGCATCGAAAACGTTTTAATTAATTTGTTTAATTAAACTGTCATTGTGTGAAGTAAACAACGTTGTCTTTCATTCATAGTTATTTTTAAATGTTATGGCTTTTTTTACATATCAACAGGCCAGGAGGCCCAATTATAGAAGCAAAATACATCACAAAATACCCAGGCTTGAAAAAATTGCAAAAATTTAAATTGTAACCTCACCGGGAATCGAACCCGGAACCCTCGGTGTGGGAAGCCAGTGTCGTACCCACTGCGCTTCGAGGGCCGCCATCGGAATCGAACCAGAAAATATCGGTAATAAGGATATATTTTAGGTATAGTGTATAAGTAGGTATAGTCTGTATCCCAGACAATATTACTGGAAGACGGCTCACACTGCGGTCAGCTAAATCGGAGGCACTCTGCAGGCTGGTAGTATCGAGGAGACCTGGAGCCGCCAAGTTTGCGGAACGTGCTTTCATCTTTGCGGGCCCAGCTATGTGGAATCAGCTGCCTCCAGCGCTGCGATCTATGGAGAACCAGGAACACTTCAAGAAGAGCCTAGAAACTATTTTTTTTCGGAATGTCGCATCTGTAAAGCGCCCTTGAAGCGTCTCTTACGTAGAAATGGCGCTATATTAATTAACATAAACAAACAAACATAGCCGCATGTCTCGATGTTCTTTGGATCGATGTACTACCCGTCACCATGAAAATACCACCATAATAATTTGGAAGGAAAGTAGAAGTCGAAAAGATAAGGCGTAAACGAATCTATGTGGTTACCGTGAACCGCCAAAATTTCGTATCTACACAATAAAATTAATTTAAAAAACAGTATTTTTTAAAACATAAATTGCATGTAAACGTATAAACAGATTTTTCTATAATTGTAACAAATTTAAGATAATCGTTAACTTTGTAATATTATTGAATAAAAAAGACATCTCACACGCCGTTCAGTCATAAAAGGCCCATAAAGTCGAGCAATTTTCTTCATTTTTAAAACATTGAATGTTTGGTAATTTATTAATAAATTATATAATTTAGTTTGTGACATTTTAATAAAATATTCGTATTTAAAATATATGTAACCTGATGAATAAATTTTAAAATGAGATATTTCCATACAAAAATGTAATAAAAAACGCAAGAGAAGATATGAGAAAAAATGGTGATATTTGCTCATTCTGCTAGACGATCGCCTTAAGAGCTATCGGCTTTAATGACCAGATAACAATAAGAAGTAGTTCCATTGTACAATCAGTTGACCATAGAACAATAAGAAGAAGAAGTTCATTTTTATTTATATTTTATCTTCACAATCGAATACTGGAAACGAATAAAGCACTAAGGGCCAAAAATAAATTTTGAAGATAAGCATACAGATTAGCATAATTCTAACTGTAACCCGTCAAAAATAATTGTGCTTTTTCATGTCGGTTCCTAAGGAATAAGTGTGTATTAAGTTTATTTTTAAAAAAATCGGAAAGATTAATTTTTCGGAAACAAATGTACTATAAAGAAGTTACGGACGTTTCACGAAGTTACGGGGACAGACAGACAGACAGACAGATGGACGAACGGACTGACAAATAGGCAACGAAATTATTATAATTGGAATGCCTTCGCCAATACATTAAACACCGTACTGAAGTCCTATCTGTGTTAACTTCCTAGTTATAAGGGAATGCATATCGCATAAGTATTGAGTGCCGCGTCAATTTTTTTATAAATAAAGCACTCAACGACATGAGTGCTTTATAGTTTAATTTTATATTTTTTGTAATGACAAACTCACGTGAAGTACCGACTTGCCTTTGTGTTGAAAATATTTATGCAAAAATGTGTAAAATAGCACATAAAGAGCGAAAAATATTCGCTCTTTTACTTACATCTTAAAATGAACACTATGGCACTTAGTGCCTTTTCATTTCCAGTATTCAATAATTAAAAAGGAAAACAAAATTATACAGATATTATAGGAAACGTAAAAAAGTGGGAAAATAATAAGAATATGTTAAATTAATAATATAATGAGATGATGAAAAATTAACATTTTCGAATATAGGTGATATTGGCCGTTCATAGTCGATATACTGTGATAGAAAATTTTAATCTCATTACAATGTGACGTAAGAACGATTTTTAAAAAGATCCCAGGAGCGGCCTTGTTACATTTTTTTCTAAAAAAATACGGGAAGATTAAATGAAAGTCCTTACTAGCCATAATTTTAGCTAATACAGGAAGAAAACAGAAAATTATGAGGAATTTTCAAATTTAAATTTTTAAAAAGGAAATAACCTAATATTTCTTTTAAAAGCAATGTAGCTAGGTTATTTATATTTGGAAGTTCATTTAAAAATGTTACGTCACGGTAAGAGCAATGATGTTGCAATGCACTTTAATGTTGGAGTTTTTCCATTTTTTATTTTCATTTATCCTCGGTCTAGAGCTAATATTTTCAGAAAGAGTGTTAGTATTTTAAATATACGCTTTATGCATTTGAAGTTAAAAATATTTTGCTTACGTTTTGTACCTACTTCAATGCACGAATAAATGCATAATAAATGATTATGCATTTATTCGTGAGATGCAAATGAGATAAATGCACGAAAAACTTATTTTTTTAATTACTTTAATTATTGCTCTTATGGAGGTAACAGATAAAAATATAAATGTGTAATATGCAATGTATATTGATTCTAAAAAGCAAAGTTGATTCTTCTTCTTCTTTACAGTCTGTGGGTTTTCATGGCGTAAAACATGCCCCATCCATTTTGCACGCCTTTTCGAGATGGTATTCATCGTGTACCTGGTTTCATCGGTCCTGCTGAGAACCTCTTCATTCGTAATATGGTCTCTCCAGGAAATTTCTAGGGCACGTCTGTAGGTCTATAGGTACGTTGATTAGAAGGTTGCATTTAATTTAAAATATGTTTTATTACTCCCTTTATATAAACTCGTGGCGTCTGCCTGCTTGCTTGCCGGCTTGCCGTCGAAAAAACTTTACATCGATATTTGACCCTTTTCCCGTGATCCAATCGAGCTGAAACTTTGCAAGTAGATTTGTGGCGACGATCAAAAAGATCAATCAAATTTTCGTTAAAAAATAATAATAATTATAGTATAATTTTGGGTTTTTCATATTAATAGTTTCATTTTCATTTTAATAGTTTTTTCAAATTACAATTACATTACAAAAGTTTGATAACTAGCAACGGCGGCCCGAAACGTCGCGGAATATTTTCTAAATTTGAATTACTCCGTCGGTATACGTAATAGGTACTTCACTACGAATTTCGAAAATCTAAATTAACTGACAAATGTTTTTAGAATTCAATCTTCAAAGCCTGAAGTGTCTTACCAAAGCTCAAAACATCTGACATTTTAGAAATATATTAAATTACTGTAAGTTTAGTGTTATGTTATATATTTTAATTCGTCTTTAATTTTTGTTATATTTTACAAAGAAAGGGAATAAAATAAAAACTTGTTTTTTATGTGTAACTTTTTTTATCGTTGTAATACACACGCAATATGAGTTATTTATCATTACTATAGTTTCTAAAGGAGCAGTCCCTCTCATCATTAAGTATTGTTAATAATCGAAACTATAGAAGTAATTAATAACCCACAATGTGTGTGTATTATAAAGTTAAACCAAACATATTTTAAATTATAATATTGCACCACAAAGTATCTGCCAAATCTTTAAATGATATTAAAGAAGGTTGCATGTTCAAATCACGCCGATGTTACCAATCTAAGGATCTCGTTTTGAATATATTTTCGAATCTATTTCTTAACTTTACCAGGTGGAATGGAGTAAATAACAAAAACTGCTGACAGAAAGATGTGGCAAAGGCGACTCTTGTATGCTGCAAGCTGCGTTGTACTATAGAAGCTTAAGAATCTACATGACGTAGTATAATCCATTTTGCTGAAGACTGTTAAACCTGCTGAGTTTTAGTAACGAATATGACACATAAAATACCCTTATAAAAATTCCAGGAATGCAGGGTTATTTGGAAAACATTAATAACCTCGCAGGAATATATTCTCGCCTTGATTATGAGTCGAAAATGTTCAAGCTATTATGACCTAATATCAATATTTAAGGAGATATGCGACATCAAATTTTGCATTTTTTTTTTCAATATTTCTGACTTATTTTTTGTAAAACGTTGTACTATCATTACAGTAACTCATATCGATAACGAAAAATTCATTTTTTTCAATAAAAGTTAAATAAAATGATAAAAACCCTGAAAAATTCCAATTGGAATGTTTTCCAATTGGAATTCAAAGGTTTTTATTTTTTTATTTGACTTGTATTAAAGGGAATAAAGTTTTTATATTCGATATAAGTAATTGTAATGATAGTCCAATGTTTCACAAGAAATTAGTCAGAAATATTGAAAAAAAAAATGAAAACTTTGATGTCGCATATCTCCTTAACATTTTCGACTCATAATCAAAGCAGGAATGTAGTCCTGCTAGGTTATTAATGGTTTCCAAATAACCCTGTATATATGCCTTGGAAATATTTACCCCTAGGCTAGTTATTCCTTTTCAGATGCCTGTTAAAATTTTCGCAGAAAAATTATAGTATTTTCCATTTCGCTACTCAGAATAAATATGATTCCTAGCCTGAATAGATATTCGTAATCATAATATTAATCGCTAACTGGTCGTACCCGTCGTTGCACGGGTTAAGGATTAAGTAAAAAATAAGTTTGTGAAGGAAAACAAAGGGTTCGCTGTTCTCTAAAAAACAATGTTTCCATCTAATGTTAACATAAGTAATTGTAACATAACTCTAATACTTAGATATATGGTATTTCAGACTTTTTTGTAGATATTAATGTCCTCTATAAAACTGTAGTACATTACTTTGCTTTATTGGCAATAATTTCCGCAGCGTACGCAATATAAGTTTTTTTTAGTGATTTTTTCACACGTTGGGTTACATTATCGAAGTTTTCATACGGATCCCTAACATTTTTGAAAATATTATATTGCCTATGTTCATCAGGAATAATGTAGAATTCTGAATGTGAAAGAATTTTTCAAATCGGTCCAGTAGTTTCGGAGCCTATTCAATTCAAACACACAATCAAATCTTTACTCTTTATAATATTAGTATAGACTAATTCAATGACAACAGGGGGCGTTGACTCGGGTGTCTAAGAACATATTTGGAAGGTTTAAATTAATATTTATCTCCTCATTAATTCGCAAATTTCGGAAGTTTATTATTCGCCGAAGGAGAGGTCTTCAATAAACTTAAACAATAATAATCATCCCCTAGGTATTTGAGCAAAATTCATAAAATCAAATCAAAAACATGACTCTTTGAAGTCAATTTACTCGAATTTACATTTCCCAGAAGTATTTGATCTTGGCATTTGTTTTATTTCCCGGCGAAATATTCAATTCTGGGACGGGCGAGTGTTGGTTTAATGAATTATAATCTGAATATTGAAATACATTTGGTTTATCAAGCGCGGGGCATCAAGTTAAATTAACTTATGATTGAAAATGCCTCCGAATCTCCGACAAGAATAACAAGTCAAAACAAATCCGGTATTTCATACTGAATTTTTAATTGTATTTTATTTTACTGAGTAGTCCGCATGTAGGCAATGAACCGATGAAAATGTCAAAACATTGCCAAAAGGAAAAATTACTTTTGTGTAAAATTTTCAAGTGCACGTCGTTTACATTCATCAAAATATATTTTTGTGAAATGAATCGTATTCAGTAACTCCCTACATTTTTTTTTAAATATCACCCATACTCATAAAATAGTATGCAAGAGTGTATATTATTTTTTTCAAATCTATTTTAATTTACGGTACTGTTATAAGTTTCTAAAACATTAAAAACTGCAACTAAGAATTTGAATACTTTTTTATTTGTATTATTTATTCATGGAAAACTAACAGTACATATAAAAATCAGATTAAACATGATTATTGAATAGCATAGAGACCATTTTACAAGTTTCCATAGAATTAAAATGTTATATATTAATAATATATCAACAAAAACTTGAATTAGACAAAAAAAAACAAATAAGTGAAAGTTTTAAGTTACGAACAATCCATGAAAGTCAAAGAATTAAAGGTAAAAGGGGAATAAGGAATGGATAGGAAAGGACAGATAAGCAAAAAGGAGAAGAGATAAAAAGAAAAAGAAGTGCAAAAGATATATGTATAGCATAAAGGTATCTGACCAATATATCTGCATATACATATACGAGGTCTGGACAAAAGAAAAAAGATGAATTAAAGAAAGATACAAGATTAAAATTACGTACAAGAAGTCTGGTCAAAAGAAAGAAGATGAAAAACGTGAATATCCAAGAGTTTTAAATTCACAGATTGATGAATTGAAAAGATCCAAGTCGCTGAATATAGTGTTGAACAAATTAGACGAGCGATATATAAAAGAGTTTTGCCGGGAGTTGGTATAGCAGTGTGAAAGGCTTAAGGTCTCGACCGATCTAGCGGATCTTCCGGGTACTCTCAGGGAGATGCGCTGCAGCAATGCCGGGCAGTCAATCTTAGAAGTAGCTAGTTTATGAAGAAATATAACATCAGCAGTATTTCTGCGATTGACCAGGGGTGTAATGTTGAAGAAGGTCGCGGAATCTACGTTAATGTGATTACGATAGGAATACGCGAAACTATGCCGGAAACTTCAAGAACATTGGGTTTCCATCGGTAAGACCATAGAAGTGAGACAAAAAATTAGCGAATAGGCTTGTTTCCAAGCAAGCGTAAACAAACAGCGAATAAAGTAAATATAAAGAATTCCACAGACAATTGAATTGGGATCCAGTGACTTTGGTTATTTAATAAGACTTCAATTCATGTGAAGTGTTTCACCTACAAATATTTTATGCTTTCTTTACAGATCATTTAAGGCACAGCAAGTGTATTTCAAACATAGAAAAAAATATAATTTGTCGATTTATGAAATGCTGATTTTTTTCTTCCATTTTTACATGGTTGACGTTACATCATTGACAATTTGATTTTCGATAAATAATTGGCTCATTTATGAAAGAACCCTCAGTAACCTGTAGGAATTAGAAGTCACCCTCCATAGAAAAAATATCAGTTCATGTTTTGAACTGTATACTTTTGTATATTTTTGATACATATTGGTGCTGATAATATTACATACACTGATCATAAATGTATTGATGCCATATAATATCGTATACATTCCAGCCTTTATAAGTTTTTGATAGTGTTTAAGTATACTTGATATATTTTCTATAAAAAAAGTATGAAAACTTCAATATAATTGATCAAATCATTTTCTGTTTTTCTAACTAAATATAGCGCTTTTATTGTCAAATATATGAAGGTACAATAAAATTAAATCGGAGGTCTTCTAGAACGAGAAATTAACCTCAAACTCATGATCAATTAGGCTTCTTGTAAGAGTTTCTTATCACTAAATCGGGTATAAATGTAGAATTATAGGACATTTACATTCGTATTTTCAATTTTTTGGAGAACTCTTTTAAAAGAATAATAAAAAAGTATTTTAAAAATTCCTACATGAAAATAATAGTTATATACTCCAAATAGAAAAAAGTAGTTCAATAATTATTATTATTTTTTTTTTATTTATTTAAAAAAATCCTTGTTTACAAATAAAGATACTTAATACTAATTTAACAATAAAACATAAATAAATTACACTTTTTTTTTGTTTTGTTTAATTTGTGGATTATGCCACTCTACTAGGCTACGCCTGTCCCAGAGTGGCGTTATAGAACACAATTATAATATTTTTTCGAGTTCGTCAGTAGTATTTATTTTCATAAGGTAGTTATATGTATCTACAGAGTATCAAGTGGAATGTTAGTGAAAGTTGAGTTAGTCATAAGTCCAAGTGTAAATATGTGTAGAATAATTGTTTAATGTAAAAAGGGTTAAAGTTTTGTTTAAGATTATTTTTTATTTTCCTTAATTAATTAATTAATTTATATATGTATATATTTTTATTATGCAATTACAGTAAGTAAATTTTCAGTTGCTGTTCTACCTTTGGAGGTAAGCCAGTTGTTTGCTAAAGCTTTTATTTTATTAATTGAGTATATTCTGATTTCCGGGAAGTCTGTTTTAAATATGTTAAATATTTTAGGCCCTATGTATGAGTAATTTTTCTGTCCATGTGTTGTCTTAGTTTTTGGTATTTCGTCAAGGTTTCGTAATGCTTGTCTAGTATTATGTGAATGCGAGTTACTGGTTGCTGTTAGGTGGTTTGTGTATTTGATGTAGAAGATGAGGGTAGAGGTAGAGGTAGAGGGTAGGTAATTATGCATTATCAAAGTCTCTCAAATAGTTCAAATGAATCAAGAATCAATTACACTATTCTCGTAGAAACCATAACTTACTAGAAATATTAGAAACACGTGGAACATTCTCGTTGCATCGCGGATAAAAATTTATGTATAAAAGCATGCAAGCGCGCGCGAGTCAGCTGTTTGACAGAGCCACGTAGAAGACCACAGAAAGGCGAACCGTGCGAGTTGACCAGATACGAAAAACAAACAATAAACACACGATGCGATTGGGTACTTACGTGCGAAACGGAGCGGAACTACTGGCGATAGACAAAAGTGCAGTGAAGATTTTCGTGATAACGAGTGCGAATTATGAATCAAATTAATAAAATTAGAAATCATTTTCAGTGTATCAATTGTCTTCCACAGCCACAAGCCCATGATAATAGGATATATTTATTTATTACCAATGTGTATTATTGTTTGTTGCTAAGCTTAAAATAAACCACATTTTTAATTATAATAAACGCTTTATACTGATGTGGGTGGGGGGAGAATATTGTTTCTCTTTTATTCTTTTATTTTTTAAGGGCTTTATTTTATTTAAGGGGTCACCACCAATATTGAAATACTGGGGTATCTAAATATTGGAATATATATATATATATATATATATATATAATTCGGGAAGCAGAGAATAAAAAGAAGAATTTGGAATATACTAACAAGATTTATTTAATTACGAATACACAGATTTTTAACAATACTTTTTGATAAAAACTTAAGACTAGTTATAAAACACTGGATGAACGAGGTCTACGAGGAGAGTGTTAAAAATCGCGTCTCTCCCTCTATTTATAGATATTTGCGAATGCTTCCAGAATATTCTCCCAAAAATAAGGTATAGGGCTGTGCTGTCTGCGGCTTCCGACATGATCGATATCTTTCGATGAAAATATCTAAAAATATCGATCCAAGCCTTAAACTACACTGACAAATGTAAAATATTATTAAAAAACGAATTGGTTTATTGACGAATTTAATATGAACTCCATCAATGTCGCCAGCTTGAATTTAACTACGGTATCTTGATCTTCTGAGTAACTGAAGAAAACGCTAACGACAAACCTTCACCCCTAACGGTCTAACGTCATTAATACAGCCTTCTTTGCGGCTAAGGGCTGTTTATCACACGAACGGCGGCCTATTAAAACCTTACAAAGAGGCTCTCCCAACCGACCCCCAACTTTAATGTGATTCCTTTACAATATTTACCCCCGACGTAAAATCGTTTTAAGAGACTGCCCTTTTTTGTTGGTTCAGTAACCACCGGTTTATTTATTCACCTTTTAAGTCTGGATTTGAAAATAATTATAAGAAAAATAAATATTTTATTTTAAATAAATAAAACTGACTATTTCTTATCATATCATAAAAGTCTTGTACATAAGCTTTTGATATGATCACTTCTAAAGACAATTATTACAACGATAGCTGTTGTGCCCGCGCGGCTTCGCACGCGTAGTTTTTTAGTACACTCTTTGGATCGTCATATAATTTTCGCGAACCTTCTAGAACATTCTCTTCCAGAACTTTCGAGAAATTTATCAAATGTACAGGAACCTTCTAGACACACCGACACATTCCGCCACTCAGTTAAGAACCTAATAGAACTTTCGGGAATTTTCTAGAACCTTCTCCTTCCAAAACTTTCTAGAGTAGGTTTTTCCGGAACCTTCTGGACTCACCGACACAATCGGCGCACCTATTTTTAAACATTCTGAAGCATTTGCGGCCTTCCCATAACAAAACAATGTGCTAGAAAGCACATATATATTGATTTTAAAAGAAGTTATTCAAAAGAAAAATTATAGTTGAATTATTGTAATTGTTGGTTACGGGCATCTAGATTTTTTTTTGTTTTATTTAATAAATAAATACATTTTTTTACAATATAAATAGTGACGGTTTTTACAATGATATTTCTCTTCTACGTGAGTTCTATAACTCGTGAGTAGGAGAGGAGTATCATTGTACTTTAAATATATTAAAAATTAACTAAATACTATGTACCTATATATAAGAAGAAGAAAAAAGTAACTAATATACGATAATTATAATGCAATTACGTCAAAAAACAGTAAAATAAACTGAAAATAATCAAAAATTAAAAAATGAATGTAGTAAAGAGAAATATAATGGAAAATTTTAAGCGAAGAAACTAACAGTATGCAGTATAAATAAATAATATTAAATTTAAAGCTATCTATTATTAAAGAAGAATTTTAAAGAATTATATTATAAAATATACACACAATTAAGTAATAAGTAAGTAGATTACATATAAATAAAATAAAAATTTATTTAACTCTGTGTGTATTTTTTAATATTTTTTTAAAAAGTGTTATAATTTTTTTCAATCCTCATTTTAACAGGTAATTCATTAAACCATTTCAAACCTCTAAATGTATAGTGATGCTGAGCAGTTGTGGTAAGTATTACAGGGATATACAATTTACCAAGTGTTATATTTCTGCTACTTGATACTATTTGGATCAGTTATTACTGTGAAAATTTTAATAAAGTTGAAGAATGCTATTTTCTTTGTAAATATTTTGTAATATGGGTCTTGTAATTTATTAAAAAGGTCTATAGTCTTTCCAAAGTGACGTAGAAATTAGACACAATCACTTTAAATCTAGGAAGATTAGATAGTGGCCTGACAATCCAATCCAATAATCATTGTCATCACTTATAGCTCTGTAATCCAGTGGGCTTAAAACTAGTTCCTCATATTGAAGGATTTGTATTTGATTCCGGTGTGGTTACAGTACACGTGTGTGATCTTTGTGTTTTTGTGATGTGTTTCAATAGTTATTGTTTAAAATTAATGAAAAAAAAAATGACAGAGGTTAAGAATCTATTAAAAACCTGTGAGTTAGGGATGGGTCGTCCACGTCCGTCCATCGACGAGACGATCAACTAGTTGAATTCGTCAACTAGTTGATCTATTTTCAACTTTATAGATAAAAAAAATAAATCTATCATAATTTTGTTTACACCACTTTTTATTGATTTTTTCCATGTTTCGGGAACAATGTTCCTTTTCTCAGATTGAGCCTTAAACTAAAGTTGACAAATAATACAGATATATAATATTTATTTATTAATAATGTCACCACAAAGTGAAAGCCTGACTTTGAAAGATTTATTCTTCTATAAATTTCTAGATAACATCTCAAATGTAAAATATTTTTAAATTATGTATTTATATATATATTTATAAATAATAAATAAATGTAAAGGTTTTTATCATTTTATTTAACTTGTATTGAAACGAATGAATTTTTCGTAATCGATTTGAGTTAGTGTAGTGATAGTCCAATGTTTTCAAAAAAATAAGTCAGATATATTGAAAAAATTCAAGCTTTGATGTCGCATATCTCCATAACTATTGATATTAGGTCATGATAGCTTTCGACTCATAATCAAGGCAGGAATATAGTCCTGTGAGGTTATTAATGTTTTCCATATAACCCTGTACACATGTAATGATATGTACCTAATATATTTTTTTATACACACATTACTGCTTTGTACTTATTTATATTTTTAATTTTTATACTCATATTTTAATGCTTATACACAATACTTTCACTGCTTATATATGTAGTTTATATTTATATTTTACTGCTTACACCTGATATTGTTGTGTATACCTACTTCTTTCTTTATTATATATAGAAAGAAGTGTATAAAACAATATGTAAAAGCCTATAATGTGCGTAAACAAATAAATAATAAAATATTTATTTTTACATATAAGCACAAGTAGCGGTTTTACTTTCTCCGAAACTATATTCCTTCGAAGTTCTTTAAATTTTAAAAATTAACGTAATAAAAATAGCCAACGATAGTCCGCGTAACGAAGTTGATGCGTCAACTAGTTGACGAATTCAACTAGTTGATCTTTATTTTTCGCCGTTTCTTTCCAGATTTACATCTCCAGAGCAGTTATGTATTGGACCCTTTTACGTCCTTGCCTGTCGGTCATTTCGACCCATTTAACGTTCTATTCCTGGTGTTCATTAGACTGAGTATTATCTCCACATGACCAACCATCAAAATAGCACATTTTTATAAATCTCAAGTCATTTACCTTAATGCAGAGTTCATTATTAAAGCGTACTTCCAAAGTTTACCAAAATTTTCTTTAAAAATATACAGTGCACACTCGTTTTTCTTAGTAACACTCATATCGACCAAAATCTGACAAGAACATCGAATGTTAAAAATCTGGGTGTTCGATTTATGAGCAACCCAACATTTCATTGTCACATAGAGACGATCAGTAGTAATGTTTTGAGAATGTTAGAATTTGTTCTGCGTACTGCCAGGGTTTTCGAGAATACCCGCGTACTGAGAACTCTTTACAACTCCTTGGTGCGAAGTAGGCTCAAAGATTTGGGGGCCACATGAGAGCAAGTACTCTCTTATGGTGGTGAAAGTACAAAAGAAGTTTCTGAGATATCTCTACATGAGAGAATATGGGCATTATCCTTGGCTCTACCCAACTGAGTTTCTCCAGGATATGCATGACTACAATAGTTTAGAGACTAAAGAAGAATGTGTATTTTATTACACATTTTTAACGATTGTTGCGCGGTATGATCGATAATCCTGTAATCATGCAGAGCATTGGTTTGTATGTTTCTGATAATTACCTACGACATTATCAGCATAGATTTTTTCACATTACAATATACAAGATCAATCTGCTAATGGTTATGCTTGTTGGAAGCGCTATTGTTATGCTGAACAATATGGCTTTGGGTATTGATATATTCTACGTGTCTGAAGGGGTTCTCCGAAGCAGGATTCTCCTACATGTTTGACCAGGTTTTATGTTATTTTTAATTAATTAAAATTCCCTAATATGTATACCTGAAACGCTTAGTTTATAACGTACATATTATTATAAAAATAAATTGAAATTGAACATTTTTTAATTGAATCTCCGATGCGTAAAGGTAAAAAGTATAGGCTAATACATATTTTATACACTAACTTACATTACGTATTTTCGAAATATGCGTCGGAAATGTATTTTTTATTAATAGAAATGCATACATGAAAATCGGTGTCACCTGATTATTCATATTATTTTCAAACTAAATGTAATGCATACATATATCATGAAAATAAGACCAACTTACTCTTCTAGTACGAGGATCTATCACTGTGGCTTTCTATTTAATTAAATCATTTTATTTACGGAGCGAGCTGAGTTCACATAAAAAAAAACATTTCAACGTTGAAAATTCACCTGATGTAAAGGTATGAATTTACGATGTCGACTTTATGGTAGCATAAGCAGTTTTTTTATTTTATTCCTTTTACCATGAAAATAATATTCTTTAAGTAATTTTTAAAGCAGCTGACTTCTTTGTCGTTTGCTATGAAAAAAGATAATTAGTTATGTAGCCAACGTTCTTAATACACAGTGGACCACTCTACTGGGAACATATTTAAAAGTGGACCATTCCACTTTTAAATATGTTCCCTCTTAATAGTACTATTCCCTGCAAAATCCCACCCCCTACCCCCACTACTGGCACTCCGTCCTTTCACCTTTCACACTAGTATATAAGCACATAATTTTTGTATGTTTAGGCAGTTAAGATTCTCCCTGAAGAAGCTACGGTCGTAGCGAGACCCGGTTGGATTTTAAAATAAATATAAGTGGTGTTTAACTAAGTTAGTTTTATTCATGTAAATTAAATGTTTTTTTCTGATCAATATGAAGACATATTCTTCCACAGTTCTTCATGACTAAGAGTCGTGATATTTACGAATTCTTGCCCTCTTCCTTATACTTATGCACTTCTCTCGGTTTTTTGCAGATCTCAGCTTGTTGCTTTTTCCACTTGGTTGGTCTAATGGCTAGAGGCTTTCCTCTCCTTCTTCGTGGTTCACCGTAATTATTTTTTCAATTTGTCTCTTATTCCCTTGAGTTATCCAAAAAAGAAGGATTCGCCTAAAATGGGGTCGTTTATGCGCCTTTCTGTCCATAAAATCTACAGCGATCATAGGCCATAGTCTATACAGAACTTAATACGAGCGGGGCAGCCGATGAAAGTCCAGAAATAAGCAGCCCGGCTCCTACCCACTTGCGCCATTTTTCTCTAACATTCCATCTTTGATCGCTCAACCAGCAACGAGCATTTAATTTTTTGAGCAAAGATTCGAATGTAATCTCAAAAAATATTAAATGAACTTTAATTTGACGTGAGTATTAATCACATTACTTATTATTTTTTTCTTGTTAATAAACAATAAAAAAAATTAACAATAAAAAAAACACCTTGAATAAACCACTAATTTATAATTATAAAAAGTATTTTCTTGTTCATTATATAAATAATGTTACCACAAATTCATTTTGCAGTCACTGAAGAAGTTTAAACTCATACACGTATATGTCAACCCGTTTAAGTTTATGGAATTTCTGATACTAATATTACAAGTAAATAAATGTTGCTTATTGAAACAAAATTTGAAGGTGTTTTTATGTGAGACAGAGAGCACGTTCAGACTTAATTACTAGACAAAAGTCTAAAATTTACAACCGTAAAACCATCAACCCTTTCCAATAACATAACGTTAACTTACTTACTTACTTACCATCACGCCGTTTCCCCGTGGGGGTAGGCAGAGAGTATAGAGCGCAATACTCTTCTGTCCTGACATACAACTTTCGCTTCGTCTACATTCATACATCTTCGCATGCAAGCTCGACGGTTGTTCAGGCTTCTAACAGGACCATCTTCCAGTATCTGGTTAATCTGGTCATGCCACGTCTTCCGTGGTCGCCCTCATCTTTCTAGGCGCCGTCAACCCTTGCTCATAATATCTTTCCTTACCATATCTTTTCCTCTTCAACTCAAAAAATCGCTCAACATCCGCCCAAACCACCTGAGGCGACGACCCTATTTTTAATTCTCTGGATATCCTACGATCAGCTTTACATTCATTCCTAATATCTTCATTTTTTACTCTATCATACATGGATTTACCACACATACGTCTAAGGGACCTCATCTCCACTGCATTCAATCTATTTTCGTTCCTCTTCTGCCAGCTCCAGGCTTCACTTCCATACATTAAAAGAGTAATATTATTCATAGAACCATACACAAATGTAGCAATGGATCTTAAATAATTTTATCTAATATTAAAAAATATTGATAAAAATATATATAGTCTATACAAGCTAATAATTTTGAGGTGTGTTCTAGCACAAATGTAAAATAATTTGGAAGAATATTGCTCAACATTCGGTTTTGAAAATATCAGCGGTAAAATCTTTGTAACTTTGTAATCTTTGTCATAGGATGTACGATAGATGTCTCTATGATATTATGTCATGGGTAGGACCATAGGTGTATCTATCACAGTCCCTTCAAATATTTGAAAGAATACAGATAATATAATAATTGATACAATTATTATACTTCGATAGCTGTATGTGGTTTTCGATCTTTTCTTTATTGATTTAAAATTCAGTTCGATCCTAGTAAAAAATCTACAACTTCCTTTTTCAACTGGTGGGCCGCCTGTCTCCGTGTAATAAATCTTCCGTCCGCCGTATTCCTTGCTTTTTTGTCACTCAACTTTGATCTTACTACTTATCTTGGTACCGAGATGCTTTGAGTAGCCAATAGTGATGGGTCCGCTCTGTACTCACTACTACAATGTAGTACTACACTACATTGAAGTGCACACTTCGCACATTTTGATGTGTAGTGCACACTACAAACTACAAATACCAAAGTTATTGAAAGTATAAACTTCAAATAGTACACTTCATTTCAAAGCGAACACTACAAAGTACACACTTCAAAGTTATCGAAAGTATGAGAAACATACTTTAAATAGAGCATTTTTTACGTGAAATTTTTGGAAAGTTGATGTAGCTATATGAAGAAATCTCTGGAAACTGTAACAACCCCCCCCCCATGCTTTGAAAATTTTTTGGAATCGAATGAAGAAATCTGGCTGGCGACCTTTTTTTTTTAAAAATTTACACTTCATTTAAAAATTTACTTCACTATTACTTCATTTCATTACTTCACTTCATTAATATTACAATTACTTCACTTCATTTAAAAATTTACTTCACTATTACTTCATTTCATTAATTCACTTCATTATTCTTACAATTACTTCACTTCAATTACTTCACTTCACTTACTTCACTTCATTTACTTCACTTCATTTCGTAGTACTACAATTACTTCACTTCAATTAGTTTTTACTTCAATTGTAGTGTACACTTTGTAGTCTTCAAACCGGTGAACGTGTGTGTGTTGTAGTCTTCATTTTGAAATGTAGTTTTTCCCTTCGCTAGTAGCCAACCGTTTTTCGAGATGTCCGAAAAGCGAATCTGCCGCTCCAACTTGACACATGTAGCTTTGCGCACCGTCGCCAGAGGCGCCATAGATTTCTACTAGTTCAAAAATCTCAAACTAATAAAGAAAATGTGAGAATGTGTTAATGTCTTGTCTGTATGTGAACTAAACGCCTAAATATGTGATTATGTGAGTGACTACTTGGGCCAGATCATACAGGTCATTTGCTCTATGTTATAAAGACTTCCGAATATGTTTCCCATATAAATAGCTTCGTCTCTGGTGAGATTTATATAATATAAAAAAAATACTTCGAGTCGATTCAATTGAAATTCACAATGGTATTTCTCTTCTACATGAGTTTTATAACTCGTGAGGAGGAGAGGAGTATCATTATACTTTAAATACATTAAAAATTAAGTAAATACTATGTACCTATGTATAAGAAGAAGAAAAAAATAACTAATTTGCGATAATTACAATGCAATTACGTGAGAAAACAGTAAAATAAACTAGTAATAAGCAAAAATTCAAAAATGGATGTAGTAAAGAGAAATATAATGGAAAATTTTAAGTGAAGAAAATAACAGTATGCAGCATAAATAAATAATATTAAATTTAAAGCTATCTATTATTAAAGAAGAATTTTAAAGAATTATATAATAAAATATACACACAATTAAGTAATAAGAAAGTAGATTACATATAAATAAAATAAAAATTTATTTAACTCTGTGTATTTTTTAATACTTTTTAATATTTTCAATTGAAATTCCTGGCACTGATTTTTAAATCCTTTCTTTCCAAAGGAAATAATAAGCCGTGCTTAAATCCGGAGCACCATTAGTAGGTTTTAATTATTCTCCAGTTTAGGAATCCCGCTCACTTTGGGGACGTGAAACATTTTCCGGAAACGCGGGGACATTATCTGGAAGTGCGGGCGGTTCCGCCTCCTGCCGGCCCGGATCGAGCCTCCGAATTGCTGGCGCATATCCGACTCGTAATTTCGGCACTTGCAACAGTGACACGAGTATCCGCGCCTGTAAAACTAGGATGAGTGCCAATACTGGGAGTACATATCGCTAAGTACAGGCTATCCCAAAATGCGTACCTTCAAAACGGGAAGTCCTTAATAAAGGATTACTATTCAGAATATTTTGGGTTTGTTCAAATCTTTCAGAACAGTGCTGGATTTATGTCACAGAGACATTATTAATCAATTAATGATTAATAATGTCTCTGTGACATAAAGTTGTATAATTTAAACATATATACAACTTTCAAAAAATTAGTAAGCATGGTATATTCTATCATGGGTGGAAATGGCGAATGTTACATTGTGTAAAGTGATCACTTAAGATAGGTCAACCATAAGATAGGTCATAAGTCATATGTATACCCAAATGACTTCTATACCTACTTTCCCATAAGAAATACAGTTTCGTCTCTGTGAGATATCTATAATATACATTAAAGGATTACTATTTTAACTAGTTGATCTGGATTTTTAATGTGTCATGTTTACGCTCGGTTTGTGGAAGTGATATCGTGAATACGACGACGGAAATGCGTAACAGGAAGTATGAATGAAAAGATTACAAATTTATTACATTTATTTGAGATATTTTGACATAGGCTTCGGAATAAAATGTCAAATTCGTAAAATTAGGGTTATGTTGGATTTAGATTTCTAATATTTCACGATTATTTTGGTTAAGAAAAAACCATTTGACACAAAAATTATGTACATTTTTTTATTGATTCTGACAATTTTTTGTTTTTATAAAATAATTTTATCCTAAATGAAACGATTTAATAATACCTGTAAAGGAAAAATATAAATAAAATCAGTTGTTCATTTGCCATATACTTTTTAAATATAAGATTGTTTAATGCAATATATATTCAAATATATGTTTAATGGTACCATCCTACCCATCTATTGGTATGAAATCATTTTTTTGGGGTTTTTCCACGCGATTTCTGCGAGTATAAATAAATTAATTATTTTGAAAATGTTTATGTGTAACATTTTTACGCTCGGTTCATGGGAAGCTGCAGACTTCTTTACCAACTCGTGTACTGAGTCGTTACTGATCGTTACTGTTAATTTAACGAAGCGTTACTGAGAAAAAATGTTACAAATCGTTTACAACTACTGCAAGACTCGCTCAATTTCTTTATTCTAGAATCTCCTACTATACTAGTCCCTACTATTATGGTGCGAAGATAAACCTCGATATAATCTGTTCAAGTGGTGGATTAGGAAAAAAGGTAGCAAAGCATGAAGTTATGACTCGCACTATTGGACTTTTTTACGGGGGGGCGTCAAATATATAGTGTATGGTAAAATCGGCAACAATTTAAAAAAATGCAAGGCTTTTATGATAAAATGCACCAGAATATAAATTCCATAGATTGCATCAACATTGCTAAGATCAGAATGGTCATCAGTTTGAATACAAGAAATATTTCAAAATGTTTTATATTTATCCTACTTCATGTCATTTATAAATTTGTAATTCGCCTAAATAAAAAATGAATTATTATTCAATTTTCACACGAAGGAAACTCATTGTGGTAAGACATTATATCTTTAAATAAAATAACTATTTGTATAACACCACTTTATTGAGTTTACATCAACTAGTTTCAACTCACAGCTGAGTCTCCATTAGGGTTCAGTATTAACTATTAACAGTTAATACTGAAGTATCTCAGTAGTATCTGAACTACTTCAGTATTAACAGTTAATACTGAACCCTGAAAACTGAAACTATTGAGTTTACACCAACTAGTTTCAACTCACAGCTGAGTTTTCATCAGGGTTCAGTATTAACTGTTAATACTGAAGTAGTTCAGATACTACTGAGATACTTCAGTATTAACTGTTAATAGTTAATACTGAACCCTAATGGAGACTCAGCTGTGAGTTGAAACTAGTTGATGTAAACTCAATAGTTTCAGTTTTCAGGGTTCAGTATTAACTGTTAATACTGAAGTAGTTCAGATACTACTGAGATACTTCAGTATTAACTGTTAATAGTTAATACTGAACCCTAATGGAGACTCAGCTGTGAGTTGAAACTAGTTGGTGTAAACTCAATAGTTTCAGTTTTCAGGGTTCAGTATTAACTGTTAATACTGAAGTAGTTCAGATACTACTGAGATACTTCAGTATTAACTGTTAATAGTTAATACTGAACCCTAATGGAGACTCAGCTGTGAGTTGAAACTAGTTGATGTAAACTCAATAGTTTCAGTTTTCAGGGTTCAGTATTAACTGTTAATACTGAAGTAGTTCAGATACTACTGAGATACTTCAGTATTAACTGTTAATAGTTAATACTGAACCCTAATGGAGACTCAGCTGTGAGTTGAAACTAGTTGGTGTAAACTCAATAGTTTCAGTTTTCAGGGTTCAGTATTAACTGTTAATACTGAAGTAGTTCAGATACTACTGAGATACTTCAGTATTAACTGTTAATAGTTAATACTGAACCCTAATGGAGACTCAGCTGTGAGTTGAAACTAGTTGGTGTAAACTCAATAGTTTCAGTTTTCAGGGTTCAGTATTAACTGTTAATACTGAAGTAGTTCAGATACTACTGAGATACTTCAGTATTAACTGTTAATAGTTAATACTGAACCCTAATGGAGACTCAGCTGTGAGTTGAAACTAGTTGGTGTAAACTCAATAGTTTCAGTTTTCAGGGTTCAGTATTAACTGTTAATACTGAAGTAGTTCAGATACTACTGAGATACTTCAGTATTAACTGTTAATAGTTAATACTGAACCCTAATGGAGACTCAGCTGTGAGTTGAAACTAGTTGGTGTAAACTCAATATAGTGGTGTTATACAAATAGTTATTTTATTTAAAAAAATATTATTCCTTTAAAGTTTGTATACTTTTTTTTCGGAGACCTCCATACAGACCAACCTACAGGTTTTAGTGGTGGGATTATTCGTCAAATAAATCTAATTATTTAGTTAGTTATACATAACTGGTGCACGGATAGAATATTCACTTTTCAAAGCATTTATTTTAAATATCATCCATATATTTAACTGTAAATGGTTACGGATATTTTACACGAACCGTATATTTTTCCAAGAGACAATTCCCGAAGTTTCGTTGAATATGACTTCAATGGAACGTCGAGAATCGTCGGATCACATCCTATTCTAGTGGTTGGACAGGCTTTATAAGATTATCAAAGGAAGGGGTGAAGAATCAAAGAATATTATATTGTTAATTATGCTTCTTTCTGAATTTATATTTAGTTTTTCATTAACAAACCTTTATTTTTATTTTTCAGCAATGTTCTTTTAATTAACTTGTTCTTATGACACGATCTTCCAAAGTTACTGTCCTACCAAATTGAAAACTAGGCAAATTACTTACTGCCAGCTTTCTTACGTACACATCGTTAAAAGTTCTAAGTTCGTCAAATAATTGATCCAAGTAGATTCCACGTATTTATTTTCACCGAATTTCTAGTTAAACCATTCGAGTCTGCCGACTTCTCAGACGTAATGAAGGCACTTCTCCACGTTTGATAAAACTAATTAATCTTTGCCGCTGAAATATAAATGACAGTTCTGCCGAGTTCCGGTTTAGTTGATCAACTGTCGCACCACTTGTTCTACCCTTCGCTCAAAACCTCCACCCCCGGGACAAAGTGTCCGCTGCATTCCGAGGAGAAGCCTCGGGAAGAAGCGGGACAGCAGGCTTCCGGAAGTTAAACTTTCCCCCAGCGGTGATGCGCTACTTCTGAGGAAGCAAAGGCCGCATGACGTGCAGGGCAGTGCTTGATGGAACTTCATGTTCCTGATCTGATGGAACGTAATGTTTGGAATGCCCTTATAGCTTGTTATTTGTGGAATGCTGCTTACGTACGGTGCCATTGTATACGCTTGCAAAAATATTATTTTTATATAAATTAGTACATTAATATAAATTTCTGCATGTATTCACATTATGGCTTTCGGCATTTTAACAGTTTTAACATTCTGGTCAGCCATTTGCTTAGCTCCCTCGTGTTACCTTAGAATAATTGATAAAGTGCAAAGGTACATAGAAGAATCAGAACGATAAGGTAAAAGTGAAATACAAGTAAAGGACTAAAGTATAATGATTAATTAAATTAAAATGGCCGGTCACCTTGACTGAAGAATCTAAAATTAAAAAACAAAAAAATATGCTCAGACTGAAAGCCAAAGCATTAGTATTGTTCCTTAGCTTGCTAGCATTAAAAAATACCAATCAGTATAACTTAAGTGTAGGGCCAAAATGGAGCTTTTGATCATAGAACAACCCTAGTTCTGTTGTGGGGCCCACTTCACTGTTCCACAGCTTGAAGAATCGATAAAATGGAAATAGTTAAAAAAAACACATTAATGCAAAGTGCAAAGATTGAGAGGATCGGCAGTCCTTATATTAAGTTTTTATCCAACAGCTAATTAAAACATAATGAATATTACCAAAAAAAATAACACCACAAACGTATTACATTTTTACAACGCGATTAAAAAACTACATGAATAAGATAACAAAAAAATAAAAGGCACTTCAATTATGCGTAAAATATATCAATTGCCAATGGGTTATTCTCACCTCATTTTTATGAGCCTTAAAAGATCGTCAAATGAGTGACAGTTATGAAAACTGAGATGGTTTGGCCACTTGATGAAAGGGAGAACTCTAAGACTCTTCAAAAGGCCTCCAATCAATTTCGGCCGGAACTCTACCACCAGGCTGCAAAGAAATAGAGCGGGCGGATATATTGATCCTTCAGCTCGTCATGAAGGGGAAGATTGAGGGTCGCAGAGGGGTCGGAAGGAAGCGGCATTTCTGGCTTCGAAAGTGAGAGAGTGGACAGGGATAAGAAGCGTGGAAGAGCTGTTCCGCACTGTCCTGGACAGGGAAACTTTGTCCCAGATGATCACCGACGTCGGGGGACCCGACAGGGCACATGAAGAAGGATATATTGATGCAGATAAATTACAAAATTTTGGGTCGAGAGATTTGGCTTGAGGTAGGAACGTCTGGAGAATATCTGCACCTATAGTATATATAGCCGTGGTCCGGATGGGTCATAGAACTTCACGACGTACATATAATCAAGATATATTATAGATGTCTTATATAGACGTATCTATATTTATATATAGGAAAATAGATATGGAAGTTTTTTGGGTGTTCATAGGCCTTACGACCTATAACACGGCCGACTTAAGTGATCAATTAACACAATATAACGTTCACCATTCCACCCATGATAGACTATAACATCTATAAAAATTTTGGAAGTTGTATATATATGTTTAAATAACCCAACTTGTTTCGTATATTCGTATTTTATTACAACTACCTGCAGTACAAAGCATTTTCATTCCCATAATCCAATATAAACGTCACTATTGATAATGAGGTATCAATATTTTTATTGAAGTTTTCAAAGAAAATTTTATTTTCCCTGCCGGCAGTTAAATGGTGCTATTTTATGGATACAAATAATTCGCGTCTTTGCTAAGGCCTATATGTACTGTATTTTAACGGATCGCGCACATGCGGTGGTGACAACATCACTATCGCCTTTGAGTTTGCTGACCCGAGGTTCAAGCCCCATCTCCGGCCGTTTAATTTCGTTTACCAACTGTTTCCGCCAGTTCCTCGTAGGACGGCCCCTTGGTCTTCTGCCTGGAATATCCGCTTTGGCAGTCTATCTGCCGCTTGTTTCCCATTCGTTTTTGTATAATCTAAATTATATATAATAATAATATTATCACTAAGACGCTTGTGTACAAAATCTTTGGTCGATAGAGTGAGGAATGAACGAACTAGACATGAATACAATGCTGGCTGTGGTAGATAGAATAAAGTGGTAGATAGAATAAAGAAAGGAGTGCTGAGATGGTTTGGTCATGTGGAACGTATGAAGGAGGATGGTTAAGAAAATATATGAGGCGAGTGTTAAAGGCAACAGGAACAGAGGGCATCCGCGAAAGACCTGGATTTTCAGATACTACAGGTACTTGAGGATGGCCCTGTTAAAAGCCGCAACAACTGTAGAACTTGTATGAGAAGATGTATCCCACCCCTGCGGTGAAACGGCGTGATGATTAGTTAGATAACTCTCTTCCCTCCGTAATACGGAACAGTGCATCAGAAACAGTTTTTAAAAAAGACTTTAAACGCACCTTTTTGTAAAATCCTTTCCATCAAATTAAGTACAAGTGTAGGACTAAACGATGTTAGTGTAAAGCGTCCTTGAGATGATTTTTTTTTACGAAAATGGCGCTATAGAAATTATCTATTTTTATTACTATTTATTAGTGAGTTAGTTTAATTATATAGCGGCTACATTCAATTGTTCTGGACAAGAAATCTTTTTTAATTTGCGGTTCAGTTGCCTTCGCTAATGAAGTAGAGAGCGCCACCAGAAATTACTGCGCAGCTCGTAGTCCGTAGATAGGCCAGAAGTCAAAACACCAAGAAGATGCCAATCATATAAAATCCAAACAAACATCCGAAACAAAGTCCAAGTCAGAAAGCAGGTGTTCAAAATTCCAGAAGATGCAGAAAGTCCAAAAAACAAGCGAGGTCAGGGTGAAGAAATAAAAGTCAGCGATTGATTGTCCAACGGCGTATAAAGTACCACACGTATAGTGTAACAGGTACTCGCCAAGCAATGCATTCTTTATTTATACTTTTTTCAAATTTATAATAGAATGTGGCATAGCAGATTGTATAATCCAATAAAAATGACAGATTCCTGGAAGGCGACGACGCGAACCTAGCGGCCATCTAGAAAACCACGCCAGACGCGGCTTTACAGCCCATAGAATAGCAGATCTCACATAACAGATGAAAAATAATTCGTAATAAATCGTAATCTCAATGATATTTTGTATGCAGCGGTTGATTTGTCTCATTACGTGCCGCTCATGGTTGTCAAATATTTTATTATTTTTTAATGTATTCTTTTTCCATTAAAGGGGGGGTAAGGTTTTTAACTTTTTTTTTTTGCATTTTAATTTTAATTTTTTAAATGAATGTACAACATCGCAAGAATATTGTGTCAAAATTTCAAGTCAATTGGAGCAAAATTGACGAAATTATGAACATTTGAGCGATACTCAGACTGATTTTCTATACCCGCTCAGGCAGCTAAGAGACGCGCTCACCTGAGGAGTACCGGACGTGCTATTGTATTGGAAGAGTTTTGCGTAGACAAGGGCAAAAAGATGCTGATGATGAAAGCTCTTTGCTGTGTGAACATGGCATCGACAATTATGTGTATTTATAAAATAAGTGTTGAGTTTTATTTTGAATTTTACAGTGTGCAAAACTTTAAAGGGTTTTCCCCACATCTCACGTTTTCAAAGTCGGTGTCCATCATAACTTCAAAACTACTGCACCGATCCTTTTGAAATTTTGAACAGTATTTCTGTACATAATTTACGAGGTAACGCTGGAGACTTTTTTTTCAAATTTGTTATTAATTTTTATTTTTTAATAACAAATTAGTCGATATTTTTCGCAAAAAATCGCGTTTTTCCCTTCAAAGTGTTCCAAAAAATTGAAAAATTGAAATTTCAAAAAACCCTCCCAGCGTTACCTGGGAAAACCTATTATCTAACGAATGAACTTTGATTTT
>JADDOH010024879.1:0-30834 GCA_016648135.1 Agrypnia vestita
TTGTGAGATCCTTGCATTAAAATCAAATCGTCCCTCCCAGGGCTCTTTAAAATATGGTAAAAGAATAAAGTGAAAACATTAAGAAACCAAAAAACATTAAGAAACCAAATTTTATGGTGAATCACGTTGAAAGGGATTTTAAATTCAACTCCAACTAAAAACTGAAAAACACAATTGGAACTCGTTCCACGGAACTGCCGCAAGTACCGCGAAATAAGTCGTCGGGGGAGAAAATATTTCCATAAGACTAGAAAATGCGAAGAGGGTAAGTTCTATTTTTGTTTATTTAAATTTATTCTACGTTTTAAAAATATTTTTATACCCATTCCTTCAAGTAGACAACGAGGGTTAGACTTTATAGGTAGGTAGTAGGTACCTACCTACCTATAATATTTTTCATTCAACATTCATATAGCTTGTATACAATATACTGTATTAATCTTTTTTAAGATGAAAAGTCTAATCTGTAATGACGACTTAAACTTGAAGCTCAGACAGAGATTGATCAAATGCTATGTATGGTCAGTTCTACTTTATGGTGTTGAAGCATGGACGCTGAAGGTGACTTCTCTAAATCGCCTAGAGGCGTTCGAAATGTGGATACATCGTAAAATGTTAAGGATATCTTGGACTGACATGACTAGTAATGTTGAAGTTTTACGTAGAGCAAATACAAACAAACAGTTACTTAACATAGTAAAGCTCCGTAAAATTTCATATTTTGATCATATAATGAGAGGCGAAAAATACTCCATCCTTCAGCTCGTCATGAAGGGGAAGATTGAGGGTCGCAGAGGGGTCGGAAGGAGGCGGCATTCCTGGCTTGGAAACATCCGAGGGTGGACCGGGATAAGAAGCGTGGAAGAGCTGTTCCGCACTGCCTTGGAGAGAGAAACTTTCTCCCAGATGATCGCCGACGTCGGGGGGACCCGACAGGGCACATGAAGAAGAAGAATCTTTTTTTTATTTATTTTTGTTCTTTTTACAAAAATCAATATCATTTAACATTTCAAATATGGAAAAAAATTATTTTACTGACTCTACTTAGAGTATTACAGGTAAAATATATAAATATGCATTTTAAAACAGTTTCATGATTATATTATGTGTCTAGTAGGTGTTTGTATGTATGTTTTGTTTCAATTTCAATTTTTTCTAATCTATTATTTTTCTGATCATTTTGGGGGAGATAATTAAAGAATTTAATACCAAGAAAACTATTCTTTTTTTTCCGTTTCTTTCGTGTTCTGTTTTTTTTTTTAATTTTTAACAGTACAACAGGTCGTGATGTAAAATAATAGTACCTACATGTCGATTTTTTACTCATGGCATTGTACACTCGGCTACTCATGAATCTACTGTAAGTATATTTATTTTATTATAACAGTATAATTGTTAATAGACTTGTATATTTTTTTAATTATGTATTTAATTTAATTTCGCTTTATTTAATAAGAAATACGTTGAGATACGTCCATCCAACAAAATAAAAATATATAATAAATTACTAAAACATGAATATCATCCCATACCAAAATAGTGACTTACATAGACAACACACAAGAACAAGAAACTATATAAGAGGTGATGTGCCGCAGACCAATAGAGAAAGACATGGATTCCTATATACTTTTATGCAATCTTACTTACTTACCACCACGCCGTTTCTCCGTGGGGGTAGGCAGAGAGGACAGAGCGCCATACTCTTCTGTCCTGACATACAACTTTCGCTTCGTCTACATTCATACATCTTCGCATGCAAGCTCGACGGTTGTTCAGGCTTCTAACAGGACCATCTTCCAGTATCTGGTTAATCTGGTCATGCCACGTCTTCCGTAGTCGCCCTCTCTTTCTCCTTGCAATCCTATATCATATATCTTTCTTACCATTCTTTCCTCATTCATTCGCTCAACATGCCCAAACCACCTGAGCGACCCTATTTTTATTCTATGTATTATGCTACGATCAGCTTTACATTCATTCCTAATATCTTCATTCTTTACTCTATCATACATCTATCATGCAATCGATTTTTATAATGGAATTATTATGGAATTTGCAGTAACATAAATAAACTATTCCACGAACAACTGAAAAGACTTGTGTCGGGGAGAAGATAAACTATTCAACAAATCGATGTCGATAGTTAATATGTGTACTTAATTTTATTTTATTTTACTTCTTTATGTTCCCTTATCCAGCACACGAGCATCTAATTGCTGTCTGGGGACTCGTTATTTAAATTTTTAATAATACTGTTTCTTAATACACAATTTTATTTTTCGATAATATTTTGTAATTTCGACGTATATATTAATCAATCGAAACACGTAGTAGTATATATTAATTGTGATGTTCTTGCGTGCGTAGGCAATATAACTCGGCCTACGCACTTGGGAATAATCGGGTTCCTCGAATAATACGCGTTACGTAGGTAACCACATTTATTGGAGACACTACTTTATAATACAATATGTACAACTGATTCGGACCCCGGTGAATCTCGTTCTGCTCGGTGCGGCGCAACAGCACGGGCGCCATCTACGCGTCTCGCTCGCACGCTTGCCTCTCACTCATCCAAGCGTCCGCACATTCGTCACATTAATGATTAAGCATTACTAGAAAATTGTTGCCTATCGGCCGAGCAAATTTTTCGTATAACTCAATATCTAGTAGAGATTATAAAGCCAGTTTTAGATGGATAACACTTACTCCCCTGCATTTCTCCAGCCGCAAGGTAGTTCGTGAATGATCGCCAAAGTTCCAGTGACAGCTCCCACTGCAGTGAAGGTAAATTAGGATTCCACAATTCTTTATTTAAATAAAAGCCTCGCACGTCTCTCCGAAGGAACTTAATGTTCTCTCCAGACAAGGTAACCACTACCGAGATACTAAAAAACTCATTTTAGGAGATATTTCTCTTCAACAAACTAATATTTTGAATAATTGTCAAAAATATGCCTTCGAATGTGATACTGGATGCGTGTGCTCGTATTTAACGAATAGATTTTTTTTTAAATAGAGATGCGAATACGAAATAGGTCTGTGCTATGAAATTAGGACTAACTTGCTGGTGTCCTGGAATGGGGCTCTAACCACCGACCACCAGATCACTACGCGAGCGTCATTACCACTACATCAACAAATTACTCAACCTATGGATACTATGTACTCCTTTAATTGAAATCCCATTCTCTTTCTCTTCCAACCGTTTTATTTTTGTGAGGTATCAGAATTATTATTGATTTTCATTTTTCTTTTCCTTTCATTTTTTTATAGATTATCATCTTTATTATCTTCATCTTTATTATTTTTTACTTTCATCTTTATTATTTTTTACTATCGCTTACTTCTTCTTCTTCAGCTTTCTTTAGACTCAAGAGTCTGTGCAGGAGTTTCCTGTTGTGATGCTGAATGCTATCTCCCCATCGCTTTGGGGGTCTCCCTGATGGACCCTGTCCATCTAGTATGCCATAAATATCGTTTACTCAACATTTTTTTATTATTATTATTTGCTTTATTATATTAATATATTTAATAATTGCATACAGTTTAATTTTTAATTCTTCATTTTTTATAATTTACCAGCTTCGAGGAAACTTCGCTGGTCATATTTAAATAAAATTAATTAGACATAATGATAGTTCAACTTTTTGCAAAAAAAAGTGAGAAATATTGAAAAAAAATGCGAACTTTGATATTGCATATCTCCATAACTATTGATATTAGGCCATGGTTGCTTGAACATTTTAGACTCAAAACATTGACAGGAACCTACCGGCAAAGTTTCTGCTGCTAGCTCCGGTACACCTGTATAACTTTCCCATGCGTTATGTTTACCGCCAAGGGAACACTAAAGAGAATTAGATTTATAGATAAATATAATTCCAGCCAATTAGAAAACGACAATTTCATAGATTAGGAACTAATAACAGAGCTCACATTTAATATTAACGACTCAGATGTTATCCTTTATACGTTAATATCATTAATTTATTTATTTTGTGTCAAAATTATATATGAACTAGCATGTTCTGTCAGTGTACTGTTTTCTGACAAAAGTAATTAATTTTAAAAGGCGTACCTGTACTACGTTCCCAACTTGGCGTCTCGGGGAAAATGTTTGCATAATACTAACGTATATTTTCTATAATATTTGCGACAGCTTCAGCGTATAGTTCTGACGTAAAATAGGGTAAACGGAGACTCGAAGTTAAAATTTCCAGCTAAAAGTTCCATCGTCAGGTTGGAGTAAAATATTTTCAGGATTTTAGTCATCGGCCTGACAAGTTCAATTTCCTTGTTATATAACGACATTTATATTTATTTATTTATTTATTTAATATTCATGGAAGACCAACAGCGCAACAAAAAAGCATAGAAAACATTGATATAATATAGATGGCCAATTACAGGTCTCCACATTTAGAAATATTATAGTAATGATTTATATTTATGAATTAAACTAAGGCATGTTAAAAATTATATAACAAGAAAGAATAAAAATATAAACAAAAGAAAAAGAGACTTAATTATTATCAGAAAAACATAGCATGTTGAATATAATACAAAAAAATGAACAAGAGAAAAAGAGACTTAATTATTAAGCAGGAAAAAAATTCTGCACTCAAAATTTTTCTTAGAACTTAGGCATGTTAAGAATTATATAAAAAGAAAGAATAAAAAATTTAAACAAAAGAAAACGAAACTTAATTATTAGCAGAAAAACATAGCATGTTGAATATAATACAAAAAGAATGAACAAGAGAAAAAGAGACTTAATTATTAAGTAGAAAAAAATTCAGCACTCAAAATTTTTCTTAATCTTATGTGGCTGTACTCGAACAGATCAATATCCAATAATCTTATCAGTTTATTGAATGCATCGCATACCCTCAAGAAATATGAATTACGACGATAGTTGGATGAGGTAAAATCAATGTGAAAGACTGAGTTGTGTCTACAAGATCTACAGGGAACATGGAATTTTAGTCTATTTAATAGTTCAGGACAGTCGACGTTGCCTGATACAATTTTTAGTAGGTACATCAAATCACCTATTTCGCGACGTTTGTATAATGGTAGGATGTGATATTTTTTGCATGAACTGTCATGATCGTCAGAAACGTAATTGAATTTGTAGTTGAGAAAGCAAATACATTTTTTTTTAATTTGTTCCAAGCGATTTACATAGATCATATATTATATTACCTTTAGAAGATATTTATTCAATTCACTTCCCCAATTCATCCCCACCCCCATTCCCCCAAAACTACTTACTGTTTTTTATCTTCTTATTTCGCCACCTGACATCATCACATCCTCTAACTTCTTGACCCAGTATACATTTTCTAAAGTTCTAAGAAGTTACCCTTTTTATTCCCCTTATTTTTACGAACTACAGGTAAAATTCATATTCATAGCGAACTTACAACAAATTAATGGCGCTTAGAGAAATTTGTAATTAAAATTTATTTTAAAATTAGCTGCAACCCGTCAAAAATGACGGAACATTGTTTCTCGTCTTTGCTAAGCCCTAGTATATATTCATAGCACCTTTTCGATGCTCCACGAAATGGCGGCCGTAATAACATGAGTTGAGCGACCGGTTTGGGTTTGGTAGCCCGGGGTTCAAGATCCATATCTCCGACAGTTTAATTTGGTTTTTAGCCATGAATTCGAACGAAATTACGGACGTTATTCGAAGTTACGGGGACAGACAGACGGAAGGACAGACAACGAAATCATTATAATTGGAATGATAAACCAAAGGATGTGCGTCGTTTGATTTCTGGCAATTCTACAAATAGAATAGGTACATGTTAACATTGTTTTTGATGGATTTAGCGATAACATTTTACAGATTATTCACGATGAATGGATGGATGAAATAAAATGGATGGAAAACATCAATTATATATCTCTACTTTAGTTTAATTATATTTTATTAATCAAGTTTCGAGAGTATCATGATCTCTCATCGACACATCGACACATCGACAGGTGAAGTATCAAACTAACTAATTATTCACAAATAATTAATTAATTAGGTATTGACAAAAGGAACCGGTGGTACTTGGTGTAACGTTGGTTTTAACGGGAATATTGAGAGATAAGGAGAAGAGTTTGTGAAAGTAATATTGTGAAGCAAATTAAACTTGAGTTCAATTTTGTTTTATTTCCTTATTTTTCAAAAATATAAATTTTATTACGTTTACGCACGAATGAATGAAAATAATGATTATTATCCGTGAAGCGGTTCGCGAATTCAAAAAATTTGTGACTAGTTAGAAAACGACGATGCTCTAGCTTAATTTTGATATTGTCACGAAAGTCTAAAACAATAGTATCAACACATCGTCGAAGTCTTTCGAACATTCCACGGAATTTAGAATTAACTGAACTTTTCTGGAAGACACCATAATCACTGGAAATGTGGAGAAATCGGTCAATCATTCATGATATTTCACGAACCGATATTGTGTATATAAGAGATGATGGGCCACTGCAGCGTTCAGAGTTGCCTGACAAGCTACACATAGAAATTAGTGGACCTGTGCGTTTTACCAAAGACAAGCCCAGAGTGAGTACTTACGTGCGAACTAGCGTGAACTAGTAAGAACCTGACCTGAACGTTATTGCAAGTTAAAGAAATACATGTGTGAAATATTCTAGTAATAATTAGTGTGAAGTAAAGAACGGTGCTCCGATTTAAATTCGTGTCCAGTGATTTGATTCTGTGAATAAAATTTTAATTAATTTCAAGTGTTTCATTTGTCTCCCCTAGCCATGATCCCATGACAATATTTTTGAAAACCGATGTATTTACTATTACAATCCCCGCATTAAATTTTGTAAATTCCACTTTTTTCTAAATTACATATTTTTGACTTTAAGTTGAGTTAACAACTTTTAATAAGGGTTTACAAATTTTACATACATTTGTATGTAAAATTTTGAACATATTCACAGTTTGATAAATTAGAAATTTTGGAAATAAGGAAAGGTGTTAATAATTAATTGAGTATTATAAATAACCAGGTTCTTTTTACAAATAGTTATCTTTAAAATTTGTTTTTATGTTAGTAGGTAAGGTACATCATTTATTCATTTCCTATATATACTTTTTATATTTTGATTGTCTTTACTTCGATTTTTAATTTTTAATTTGTTAGTATACAGTTGTATCCTGATGAAGGGGGCCGTGGGCTCTGAAACATGTTGATATTTTTCAAAATATAAGTGGTGAAGACAAAGTTCATTTTTATTAATTATATTAATAATGTCACCACAAAATTATTTTGCTCTTTTTCAGAAGTAAAAATTAGTTCATAAAACTGTAATTAGTTCTACCGGCACATTCTAAGTCTTAAGTAATTCTTTAATACGGTAATGCTCCTACAACGAAAAATGTCTACGAATTTCGAAAATTTGTTTCCAACGCAATGCATGCGTGTTAACGGTGAATTTAATGTATAGTTTTTCTTGTGGATCCCTGCAAAGAACACTACGTGATGTCTCGTTTGTCGTGGTATATAATACCATTTATTATATTAGATTATTACCTTATTTTACCGGAATAGTTATCACTCAATTCATAATTTTTTTATGATTTAAATTATTTAACAATTTGTCCAGTAAATGGCTCAAACCAATTCAATGATCATATTATAATCACCAATACCCAAAAAAAATTTTTTTTGAAAGCATTCACCGATGATTACTAATTTAATATGTACTTAAATCTAGATTTTATGTATCTATCCCTTCCAAAATTAGGTTTCTCATAAATTTATAGGCTGTGTTTCCTACAAAATATCGAATTCAGTACATTACGAATTAGTAATCCTCGACGACTGCATTCAATTCATTCATTTTTTGATATTGCTTCATTTGCTTTTATAACCCACATATATCTTTTTTCTTCTTCTTCTTCTGCCTTAACCTCTCCACTGCTGGATATAGGCCTCTTCCATACCCTTCCATCTTGTTTTAGAATTCGGGTTCATTTTATTAGAAATGGTTTTGGCATTAAAATGCTTTATCCTCGCTTTCAGATGGGTTGGTGAGTTTTGAAATCGGCCGCCCTTAACATGGGGGACAAACGCTGTTTATAGCCGCTCATTATGGGTCAGACGCTACTGTCTGTTTGTCTGCGAGAGTTATTTTATTTCCCTCCTACCCTTCATATCTGGCAATTTTTCCCTATCCACCACCTGGGAACGCATCTCCTAGCGGATTTGATCCATAATATGTTGTTACTCATTTTGAATTGCTATTGCTAATATGGCTATTGTATCAACCGTTTTTTATTGTATTTCTTTAATTATTATAGTTCTGTGTTAATAATAATAAGATAAAATTACGTATTCGCGAATACTTCAATATTTAGTCGCAAGATGATTTTTTTCTGAATTCATTATTAGCTAAAAACCATATTAAAAAAGTGTATGGTTAGCTTTGGATTTTGGAGAGTGTCTACCATAACCCCGCTTCGCGACACATAATGTATGCATGTAAATTTGGGACCATCTATTTGGAAGGGATCTTCTTGAATAGTGTTGACAGCTGTTTCACAGCGTGGTGACATGGTATAAAATATATTTTAATTTTCCATGCGGCAAATCTTCGCGCGTTTTATCGCCGTGAGCCTAGCCATTGTAAAACGGTTGCGTAACGCTCGTTGCTCGAGAAATCAGACGCAATAAATTTTTAGTCCTCAGAATATTTTGAGTATGTAATAATATCTATTCAAGTAATATTAATAATTCGGAAGAATGTCATATGCATTTTTTTCTTTTTTACTCCCTTTATATTAACTCGTGGCGTCTGATTGCTTGCTTGTCTGACGAAAAAACTTTGGATCGATTTTTAACCCTTTTCCCGTGATCCAATCGAGCTGAAATTTTGCAAGAAGACTCGTGGCGACGATAAAAAAAATCTTTCAAATTTTCGTTAAAAAAATTATTAATTTTGGATTTTTCAAATTTTTAATGTTTTTTTCAAATTGGAATCATTCTATATGAGTAATTAGCCCGACGCGTATATAGACACGAGACCTGATGGAAAGCGAAAGAGAGTATTGTAGAAACTTGTTTTTAAGGGTATGTTTTTTTATCTATTTTTTTTCTTTACATTTTTTTAAATATCAGTAGACCCACAAAACTTCTTAAAAGACGTTTCATTTTCACAATCAATGTTACAATGTTACTACATTTCATTTGTTGTACAACCAGAAGAAAAAAAACAATTTTTAGCACATTTATATAATTTATATAAATTAACTTTGTAAGCACTACTTATTTATTGAAAAAATTCAACATGTTTCAAAACCAATGGCTTCTTCGTCAGATAGAATATTAGATCATCTTCGTAGATCAAAATATTAAAAAGTTATATATGGAAAATGATAATAAAAAGTACCTACTTAACATGAAAAAAATTTAAAAGATTTGCAAAAAGGACCTGATTATTTGTAACATTCAATTTACTATTTACACTCTTTCTTATTTCCAAAATTTCTAATTTATCAAACTGTGATTCTGTATAATTTGTATGTAAAATTTGTAAACCCTTATTAATATCAAAATTATGATCCATAGCCAAAAGATGGTTAGAAAATTCGGAATAATTATTATTATTTAAACACCTTAAGTGTTCCTTAACTCTAATTTCAAAATTTCTAAACGTTTTTCCTATATAAAAATAATCACAATCATCTTTTAAAATACTCATCTTTTAAATTTATTTTCATGTTAAGAAGATACTTTTTATTATCATTTTCCATATATAACTTTTTAATATTTTGATCTATACTTACTTCGATTTTTAAATTTTATTTTTGTTATCCTGACGAAGAAGCCATTGGTTTCAAAACATGTTGAATTTTTTCAATAAATAAGTGGTGTTTAAAAAGTTAATTTATATAAATTATAATTATGTCACCACAAAATAATAATTTTGCTATATTTGAAGAAGACATTTATATAAATCTATACTACATAAATAAGCAAATCTAAAAATAGCAAACTAATAATTCATGATCATAACAGTAATGATACATATCACATTTATGCATAGGTAACTTATATTATTTTGGAGTCGTTAGACCTGTAGGAAAAGTGCTTTGATGTCTGTTCCAGGAATTTAATATTCAAGTGTCCTCAGCCCGTATTTATTTGTTATTCCTGGAACAATTTAAGTCTGGATTTATAAATATTTTCTTTATTTTTTCTTTCTGTTCTATTAAAACAATAAAATACATAACTTATATAATTGTGTTATACATAGTACCTCTCCATTTAAGAGCATTGCTCTTGTGCTCGGACGAGGTACTTCGCCTTGTTACATATAATTATACAATATATATATTGTAAAATAATTATTGTACATTATTATATATATATCTATATATATGATATATCTGGGATATATATATATTAATATATATTAGAGAGAGAGAGAGATACATCGAGAGAGTACGATAATAGAGAGAGATAGATAGAGAAGGGGATAGTATATACTATATATTATATATATGGGATAGATATATATTAAATGAATTATTCGATAGAGATATATATAGAGTATATGATGAGGGGAGGATGATATATAGAAGAGATATATATATTATATATACAGAGATAGATATATTAGTAATAAATATATATGATATATATGGGATTATATAATATTAATATATATATTATAGATATAACACTATTATTAATTATATATATATATTATATATATGGGATGAAGTAGTGGAGTGAAATGTTTTTGATTTTGAGGGTAATGGTGTCTAGTTGTTTTTGTTGAGATGTTCTTTCAACTTGATTTTCTGTTGTTTTGTATTCTGTACATTTTTTATTTCGATTGTTAAAGAATTTTATGCCTGAGAATAAGAAATTTTGTTGAAATTTTTTTGTATTAAATTTTTGGATTTTAAAGTTGTCTTGTAATCTTGGTGATGTGTTTTTTCGAATTTTTCATTTTCGTTTTCTTTGATGAGTTGCATAATTGATATTTTATTGTATATAGTTTCTACCTTTGGGACTGGATATATTTTGAATAGTGTTTGTGTGGAGAAAGTTCATTTTTTTAAGTAAGTAACTAACTAACTAAACATCACGCCGTTTCTCCGTAGGGGTAGGCAGAGAGGATTGAACCCCTCTTCTATCCTGGCACACCACTTTTGCTTCGGCCACATTCATACATCTTCTTATACAAGTTCTACGGTTTTTGCGGCTTTTAACGGGGCCATCCTCAAACACTTGTTGTATCTGTTTTTTAAGTATGATTATTTAATAATTGTTTTTAAAGTATGACATTAATAATTGTTCTACTATAGATGTCTCATAGAGACGAAATTATTTTTTTTTATGGGAAAGTAGGTAAGTCTTTGGGTGTTCATAGGGCTTACGACCTATCGTAGTCAAGTGATGTAAGTCTGGCTTAAGTGATCACTTTACACAATGTAACGTTCACCATTTCCACCCATGATAGAATACCACGTCTATAAAATTTTTGGAAGTTGGGCTTGGAACTTTTTTTACCCATTTTTATCCAATAAGCGCCAATATGGTATAAAAAAGGTTGTATAAATAAATAGAATAAAACTGTGCAATGGAAGGAAGAAAAAAAAATAGGGGTGGTAAATGTATGAAATACTAGTTTGTAAAAGTGGTCTCCTTATGTGGAATGTTTGAGCCAGAAAAGGATAAGAAAAGGTAAAGAATGCTTTTTTGGCCACAGGAACAGAGCAGCGTGCATGAGAATATGTATGAAAATGGACCGAGTGATATGGCAGGACAAGCAAATGTGGCGTTCTATCCTTCTGAGATCGTTAAATGGTGAAATTTTAGAACGCAACAAAATTTTCACGCATCATGCGATGAAAGTCTTCACACCACGAAGTTTTATATATTTTATACAAATATTTTTTTGATTTTATTATCGACATCTGGCAAAATCCTCCCGATATAAACTCGATATTTGCGCATCTCGACAGATGCCGCTGCGCTGAACGCCATCTATATTTTTGGATCTGTAATTTGCGGATATCTTTTTAGTTGTCAGTTCTTGCGGCTGGTTTGTTACGCGCTTCCTCACGTTCAAATAGTTCAGCATTTTTATTTACTCGTATTTGTTTGCTCACGCCCATTATAGGCTTTTACATATAAAAATGTTGTAATTTGCAAAGAAATATATAAAAGATAAAGTCATAACATGTATTATATTGAAAAATATTACATAAAATTAAAGAAGTATATAGAACAATATCAGGTATGAACAGTAAAATATAAAAATATTAAGTACATATATAAGAAGGAAAAATATCAGGTGTAAGCACTAAAATGTGAGTATAAAAATATAAAGTACCTACACAGCAGTAAAGTGTGTATATAAAAAAATATTACATTTCATAATATGTATATTTCGCCTAACTTTGGCGTTCGTGCTGTGAGAAGTTTTTTGTTTTGGGTCTCAAACCTAGGATCAGTCTGCAACAAGCACTCGATCTCTCCACTCATCTCTGTCGCCTGCCAGCCTCTTCATTTCTTGGTAGATGCTACAGCGCAGTCGAACTCGGTTATAACGAGAGCAACGGGACCGACTAAATTTGCTCCTTATAGCCGGGACTCCTTATATCCGGGATAGGTAAATTTCACTTTCTAATTTTTTTTGATTGTGTGACGTCATTTTCAAGAGCAGCCAATTAAACATCCTTATTTTTCTAGAGCGATGAAACTGTAGAAGACGATAGTGAAAACTTTTTACAGACTTCGGAATTTTTGCGCCGCGTTCTATTTCGCGAATAATTTCGACTTTTCGCGAACCGAGAGATACATTTTTAATTTTTTTATTTATTTAATATTAAAACTACATTTAAATCATAATACATTTGTCTTTTACAATCTACTTAGATACATTTTATTTTATTGCTTTGCCTCTCCAAAAATGAGACTTGCTCATGTGCTTGGTGAGGGGCTTACACTTTATTAGTTTATTTTGGATTTGGCTTATTTGTTCCTTAGCTACATGTCTTGTTATGCATTGTCAAATTGTATCGATCTAAAGTGTTGGTTTATTTTATTCTTTAATTGTTGTAAGTCATCGATTTTCTTAATATCTGTAGGTAGGTTATTGAAGTTTTTTATGCCCAAGTATATGTAGTTTTGTTGACACAGTTTGGTATTATATTTTGGGATTTTAAAATTATTTTTGAATCTTAATGATATGTTTTTTTCAAATTTAGCAGTTATGTTTTCTTTAATTATTTGTATAATTGACGTTTTTTTGTAAACATTCTCTAATTTTCTTTCGTTTGATAGTGGACATGTTTCCGATAGAACAATTTGCGTTTAACTGATTAGGCTTTTAAATGCTAATACAGTTAACTGCTTAAAATACACTATCACCTCAAACAATACTGGAAACCCCCAATAATCGGAGTTATATGACCAATATTCTCGACCTTCAGTTTGGCATTCCTTTGATAAGGAGTGCCGACGAACTAATGTTTACCTGCGCACGTGGCATTTTCGGACACACAATTTTGTGTGCATCATAAAATGAACCCTTATTAAATGCGAGCCGCTTTAAAAGCAAATTTCATTGTTATGAGTACGTATTTGCTTTTTTTTCTGTAATCCAAGCGAATATGTATGCAGAGTTTCTAAAATTTGCTCTGTATATCCAGAAATCGCGCTCCTTATAACTGTGTACGATTTTATGCGAATACGCGCAAATCAAAATCAATTCACAGTTTTTCTCATTATAGTCGAGATCTCCTTATATCCAAGCTCGTTATAACCGAGTTCGACTGTATATAATAATGTGAGAAGTAATGCACTATTTATTCTATGTATGCCAAAGAAGTGTAACTTTTAACGCGCGTACATAATTTTTATTTTCAAATGATTTTGGTCGCGTTTTTCAAAGACGCTCTAGGTTTTTTTTTTTTTTTTAATTTTTTTTTTTTTATAAAAAAATAGAGATGTGAACACGGAATACGTGTCACATCAATATTCTTACTATTTTCAAACTAAGCTAAACGCTTGTGCTATGAAAATAGGACTAACTTGCTAGTCTGCAGTGAGGTTTGAACCCGCGACCTTTGGATCACGAGGCCAGTGTCCTAACCACAAGACCAACAAGCTACTAAGGTAACTCTATAGTTGTGTTACCTTAGTAGCTTAGTAGTAGTAGCTAACCCAAAAAGCAACAAGGTAAATCTATAATTGTGATAATTTGAAAGAGGAATGTGTGATATGGAAGGAAGAAAATGTGTTGGAAGCTGTGATTGTTACAGCGGTACATATGAAATAAATATATTTTTACTCGCTTTATATTAACTCGTAGCGTCTGCTTGCTTGCTTGCCGGCTTGCCGTCAAAAAAACTTTGGATCGATTTTTGACCCTTTTCCCGTGATCCAATTGAGCTGAAACTTGGCAAGACTCGTGGCGACGATCAAGGAGATCTATCAAATTTTCGTTAAAAAAAATTAATAATTATAATATAATTTCGGATTTTTAGAAATTTAATTGTTTTTTTTCAAATTGGAATCATTAGAAAAGTTTGATTAGCAGCGGCGGCCCGATAACGTCGCGGAATATTCTCTATATTTGAATTACTCTGTCGGTATACATAATAGGTACTTCACTACGAATGTCGAAAATCTAAATTGACTAACAAATGTTTTTAGAATTTATTCTTCAAAGCATGATGTGTCTTATCAAGGCTCAAAACATCTGACATTTTAGAAATACATTAAATTACTGTAAGTTTAGTGTTATGTTATATGTTTTAATTCGTCTTTAATTGTTGTTATATTTTACAAAGAAATGGAGTATAATAAAAACTTGCTTTTTATGGGTTACTTTTTTTAAATCTTTATTCATATCGTTATAAATTTTCTCGAATGCGAGAAGAGTTTTATTTTTCACCACTTTCCAAAACGAAAAAATTATACTTTTAAATTTTAAAGCCTTTGGTGTTGAGCATGAAATAACAGATTTGCACAAAAGCTTTCCGAATTGAAATTCAAGACTTCATTTGATAAGGGAGTAGGTACTAATTATGAATTATGTGTTTACCTTGCTTTCTGTGCTCTTTGTTCTCGCATCGGCCAAGCCGCGGTTCCCTATTGTTTCTGTTTCGAATTTAAATTCCAAATGGAATTACGCGGCTGTTGGTCTTTTCGTGGAATTTAAAAAAAAAAGTTTTAAGTCAAGTAAATATTAATTGCGGCCGTATTTAGGCGCTTGGTAATTATTGCATTTTTTATCCCTTTTGTTGAATTCTATTTAGAATGCTGAAGAAAAATAAACTGTTGTTTTGACTGCTTTTAAAATTAAAATTAATTAAACTTAAAACAATTTAAACTCGTAAAAAAACTAACCCATAAAAACAAGTTTTTATTATACTCCCTTTCTTTGTAAAATATAACAACAATTTAAGACGAATTAAAACATATAACATAACACGAAACTTACAGGAATTTAATATATTTCAAAAATGTCAGACGTTTTGAGCTTTGATATGACACTTCATGCTTTGAAAATCTCTAAAAACATTTGTCAGTCAATTTAATCAAGATTTTGACATATTTGTGAATTTTGCTGTCATCAGTGAACCAATTATCATAAATTTTCGAAATTCGTAGTGAAGTACCTATTACATATACCGACGGAGTAATTCAAATTTTAAATATTCCGTAACTTCGTCATTCCGTTTAAAAATCAATTAAATTTTCTAAAAATCCAAAATTATACTATAATTATTTTTTTTTAACGAAAATTTGATAGATCTTCTTGATCGTCGCCACGAGTCTGCTTGCAAAGTTTCAGCTCGATTTGATTATGGGAAAAGGGTTAAAAATCGATCCAAAGTTTTTTCGTCAAGAAAACGAGCAAGCAGACGCCACGAGTTAAAAGAAAGGAAGTAAAAATATTTAGGCCATATCATGAGACATCCAGAGAAGTACCAGATTCTGCATCTTGTCTTTCAAGAGCAGAAGAGGTCCTGAAGATCCTGGCTTTAAGAGACCTAAGGCAATAGTTTGCGAAATCCACGTCCAACTAATAATATTATTGTAACGGGGCTGAAAGGAGTCGCGCACTCATGTCAAGTGACAGTTGTTTGAAATGTTCACAATACTACCGAATATTCCACAACAACCTAGCGTAATCTACAGCTTTCGAGAGACGTCTCCAAAGTTCCAGGAACATCTGGAAATTACGAGAACTTTCGAGAAAATACTATAAAAGTCTCGAAGGTTCGAAAAATTCCACGTTATCGGGTATAAATAAACGGATCCAGGCCGCGGAGGGCCATTGTTTTTCTGACGTTTCCCACGACGCGGCCCTAGCGGCAAATCACGAAGCGAAAACAGTGTTACCATCAGGCGTGTGAACTAAGCGACAGTTAATTAAGTGAAGTACTTACTCGAGTGCGATATTTGAGCGAATATTCTGAAAAAAGTTCTTACGTAGAAAAATGAACCGGAGCGAATAGTAATACGTGCTGAAATTGGACGGATTGTTCTAGTGATTAGTGAATAAAGTGATATGATGATAATGTGTCTATTTACGAGTCATAAATTTGCGAAACAATTTAATTTAAATGTAAAAGCGTTAAGTTAAATAGTGTTAAGAGACTTGTACGTTTGTTTGATTAATTAATTAATCAGTAATTAATAAATCTTGAATTAAATCCCAGCATTTTCATTAATTCCTCCTGCAGCCACGACGCGTGACATTATGATAGAAGAAGAAAATTCATAGATAAATATGTATATAAGAGATCGAATAATCTCAGGTAGACGTGAATATAAACATAACTTTCTTATGCTTATATTCACGTCACACGTATAAAAGGCATGGTAACTATATTTTGTTCAGTACCTACCTATTTTCGTAAAATATATATTTTATATATGAATAATTTTAACAATACATAGTGATTTCCCATGAAACATAAACAAGAAAATATAATAATATAAAGTGGAAAGCAAATACGTAACAGTAGCACAATGCTAAAAGATAAATATAATATCCTGGTACTTTTAATAATTTGCTACTTGTAATTTATATTGTTTAATGTATGTTCTTTTTAATTTTATGATATATTTTTTTATGTAAAAGCCTATACGCATTGCTGCTCGTTACCTACTCTACATTTTTAATTTTTATACTCATGATTTGGTGCTATTCCTGAAACTTTTAATGTATGTGCTTTCTGAAATTTATTTTATACTCTTTATGTAAAAGCCTAATGGGCGTAAACAAATAAATAAATAAATAAATAAAGTAAAAAGCAAGTATACAGCAAAAGCAGAAGTTTAAAGAAGCATAATATAATAAGAAAATACAAAAAAATAAAATAATAATATAAAGTAGAAAGCAATAGGACAAGTTTAGTAAAGCATAATGTAATAAAATTTTTACTTAACAATAAATATCTTTTATTTGTTTTTCTATCCAAATTATTAAATCCTCTAACTTTTTTCTGTTTCTTTATTATTTAAAAATGAGCTTATAAAAGAATTAATTTTTAAGATGTTATAAATGGTGTGTTAATTAATTTATATAATGTGTTCAACTGTTTTTTGTGGATAAATATTATTTTTAAAATAAAGTTGTTAAATAAAAATTTTTAAATTTATTCATATTCAGAATCCAATTCACGGTATCCATATAAAAATATTTTTTAAATACTACATACCAAGTGCCCATCTGCAAAAAAATATAATATTAAGCGGCCTTTTAGTAAATGCAGGTAATAAATGTAAATATCTATATTCTTTATCAACCATGCTTACATTTAAATGTCATAAAAATTAAAAAATTTAATTTCGGTAAAAATATTTTTGCCTCACTCTTCATACAAAAAGGTGGGCGCTTGCGACATTAAAGAAAGCGCCCACGCTTTTATTTTCTGTGTGACGCATAATTTTTTTTGGCCGAAAATTTATATTTTACTTATTAGTAGGTACATTTTAAGAAATATATTTTTTTATTAAATATAATTTTCTACTTTTTTGTCTTAATGAATCATGCGATTGATTTAGTGCTCACTGCCTTTCACACACGATATATATATATGAGTATACACTTAAAATTTAATTTTATGGATTTGAAAAAAGGATAGCTGTTACCCTTCAAAAATTACTTACTTTTACATGCCAGTACCCAAAAAATAAGTACTTACTTATTTATAGCCGAAATAGTAATAAAGACTTTTATCAAATTATTTGAACATTTTAATTTGTATTTCCCCTGCCGGTAGTTAAATGTAGGTACTATTCTAAACTCTGACAGTCTGACGGACGGGCGGACAGACAGACGGACAGACAACGAAATTATTATGTTTGATTAATTTGTGGAGTATATAATTCCATACAAAAGACTTCAATACCTACTTTCCCATAGAAATACAGTTTCGTCTCTGTGAGACATCTATAATGTACATTGATTGAGTTCTTTATAATGAATAACGTCAGTGTTCAAAAAATTAAAACATATGAAAGTGCAATTATTTGCGTAAAACTTAGTTTATACTGAAATAATATTATTTTTGGTAATAATAGATGTGTACCTACATGCAAAAGGTTATTTCAAAATCTGTCATCATGCCTATTAAACCTAAAAAAATATACTTATTTAAAAATATACACAATTGTGTCCTGCATGACGTCACGTCTCGAGAAAATGACGCCGAAGAGAAAAAGCTAATTTAAAAAAATTTAAATTCGCCCCCAACAAGAGACAATTAAACGAGCGGCAAAAAGTTTTATGATAATTTTTTTATTTCGTATTCCAATTGTTTTCGCCGCGGAATGAATTATCAAAAGAAAACTTTTAATCTACTTATATGTTGGTTTTTCGGGAAAGAATAATATTTGACTTCGGCCCGTTTTGAAAGCGGGAAAACACGAGTCTGTTATTGTTCCCGAAACTGGTATAAATTGTGTTGTATAATAAATGTTTGGGAAGTTCTGGACAAAAAAAACTTTGTCCATTTTACGAGAAATGTCATCAAAGAGTCGGGCATCAAAATCTTGTAATTTATGAACTTCAATAGGCTCGTGGCAACAGAAATTGAAATTTTGCGGAACGTGCTTTCAGCTTTGCGGGTCCAGCCATGTGGAATCAGCTGTCTCCAGTGCTGCGATCTATGGAGAACCTGGAACACTTCAAGAAGAGACTAAAAACTCATTTTTCGGGATGTCGCACCTGCAAAGCGCCCTTGAAGCGTCTCTTACGCAAAAATGATGCTATATAAATTGACATAAACAAATTCAATATTGGGAGAAATCATCTGGAAGAGATACTCAAATGAACATTACTGTATTTACTGAACATTTACTCTACACTTTGTTCTTATATTATCAACCTTGGAATTAATTTACTTTAATTTACTTATTTACACTTTTGTTTGTTCATATATGTATATACTTTTTACTTAATTTATTTTACTTTACTTATATTTTTATTCTTATTTACTTTATATACTTTTTACTCTAAATTACTTTACTTTATTTTTCTTTTATTCTTCTAATTACGTAACCATGAAATTAAATATTTAAATGGAGTCTCAATGAATGGAATGGCTACTTACCTCAGAGCAGGTATTTTTATGTACCTAGCGAGGTAGGTAACGATAAAGGCCTGCATACAAAAAATTGTATATTGTATTTGTTGCTATCTTATTCATAAACTCTGTAAATATTCTTAACATTTATTATGCTTCGATGCAAGCTGTTATAAAAGTTATTGAGCTAATAAACGCCGATTTATCGGCACTGAAACTGAAACTGAAAACACAAACTTCAAAATAACAATGTCCATCACTAACGCAACTAAATGACGCAAATAATAATGATGAGGTATAAAAAGCCAAAAAAAATCATAATTCTCTATGTAAAATTGTCCGTCACAAACTCTAACAGGTGGCGCAGATAATGATGAGGTGTAAAGTGGAATAAAACACCATTCTCCATTATGCCCTAAAAACATAGCAATGTCCGTATGCAAATAATGATGAAATAATATAAATTAATATAAATGTTTGAATAGGAAAAACAAATGCATATTTATCTTTGTAATAATATCCGCCACTAACGCTACAGGATTATTGACGGAGCTGTTCTCACAACTAACTCGCAGCCAAAATATATATAGAAAAAGTATGTCATTTTGACGGCCTATACCTAGAGATGAATGATTATCATTAAGATGTAAGATATTTTTAAATATATATTTTTTTATTATGAGCTACAGAATTTTAAAAGAAAATTTAAATAAACACGTAAAAATCACAGCCAATTTGACAGTTGACGGCTGATGTACTCAGTTTTGTTTTTCATTCCACCATCAATAGACTTAGGCCAGAACAACACTTGTAAATTGTGCAAATTTATTTCAAAAATCATGGTATCGTATATCGTAAAATTGTCCTTCCAATAAAGCTATGTTTTTGTTCATTTTAAAGTTCCTTTTAAGCCTCCAAAAAACATCCTTATTTGAATAAAGTACATGGAATTTCGCTAATGGTACGCTGCTTCTGGGAAAGGTGAAAGCAAGGAAACTGCAGTTGATGGGACACGTAGCGAGAATAGACAAGTCCCGGAACACGCACAAACACAACACAAGGAAGACCGAGGGAAGATCAGGACAAAAGTAGAAATATAACGTCAGGATACATCTGCAAGAACTAGACGAGATCCCAGCAGACTGGACCGCAAAGGCAATATCAAGGAACTGACGGCGCTTTGTTGTGACTGCGGTCGTGAACTTCCGAATCCCACGAGTGTTCACAAATAATATCGGTATCTACCTTACATTTATTAAATTAATTATTATTGATACACGAAAGGTTTGAAGATCCTTTTACTCAGTGGTGATACGGTATTTAGCGTGTTTTTTCATGATTTTTATTTCTCACTGGGGAGAAGCTACGGGAGCAAGCGAATATGTACAAGCAAAAATATAAAAGAGAAAAATAATTAATTGTTATAATAATAATAATAAATATTTTATAATATTTTTTTAGATTTAGACATTTTTTCGATTCACGGACGATTTTCGAAAATAAATTAATGTCTAACGTTAAGTAAAAACACAACAGATATGTAATCTCGAAATTCTAATTTTTGCTCTTTATTTTTTTTTTGTTCTTTTCCTTCTAGTTCTCATCTCATTATAAAGTCCATATTCACTGTAACATACAACATACACGCTCGCACACACACTCACACACACACACACACACACACACACACACACACACACACACACACACACACACACACTTACACACCCTCATCAAACACCCAACTAAAAAACATCAATAAACAGTCGCGAATTATTTGTAATCACTTTTGGTGAATTATACTAAGTATAACGCTTAAGAGGTGCATATTTTAATATTTTTCTTACTTATTATTGAACTATTCCTTAATTCTTACTGGTTAATGCTACTTCTATTGTTTAGATCACTTCTGGTAAATTCCGTTCAATATTCGCTCGTAGAAACTACTCGCCCCGGTATTCTTCAATTATTCCGTTTTATCTGGTATCACTGGTGGTCACACTGGGCTCGCTCTGGTAGTATCGCGTATTGTTACTGACACGAATCACTGATCACACTTGTTCTGTCGCTTGTATGTTGCGCTGTTATCGTTACGAAATGAGCTCCTCACTCCGCGTTGCGTGACGCCTTTTATAGATAAATTCCTTCGAGAGGTTTGTTCTAGAGATAACGACAGGCTTGTAGAGTTTCTAGACTTTCCACTGTAGTATTTTAGGGCGTCGTCGAATGTCATAGAATCTTCGAGATAAAAAATGCGATCATTGTTATCAGCATTCAGTAGGTAGTAATTCACCGTCTCGCTACAATATAAAGAAGAAGAAATTACAACACCTGTGATATATACTCGTATGTGAATGGAGCATCTGTCTGAGAGCATGAAAGGAGCAGGAAATAGAGAGAGAAGATAGATAAATACATGCGGTACATTATTGTATCCTGTACACAATGAATAAACCAAGAAGAACATTCTGGCATTTCACTGTGGATCCCAGATTTTCTAGGTAAAAGGATGGACATCATTACACTCTTGAAATTTTAAGTAACAAATTAGATTGAAAACTCAAGATGAGTATAATACTTATAATTACGATAATTATAAAGTAAAAATGTAAAAACAAAATATGAAATGAAAGACATGAAATACAACAATGAATAGTAATGAATTAATAAAGTAAATTAATTAAATCTAAAACAGAAATTTAAGGGCATCATCAGTCGTTATTATTATTAAGATGTGATGTACATTATTTCATTTTCTTTTTATAAATTCTTAAAGGTTAAACAAATTTATGTTTTATTATATCGTAATAATAATAAAAAGGATCTAAAAAGTCGGCCTGTGCGTAAATGCGTCATAGAGCAAAAAGGTTATTCATAATAAAAATATTTTTTGAGGCATATTCAAATGAATAAATGTCAAGGCCGAACGATCTATTTAATTTGTACCGAAGGTGTTATTTAGTAACACAATATATTTGATAAAAGTATTTTTATTCATGTCGTGGGTTGAACTTTTTATGTTTAAAAGTCCACGCCACTCGTTTGGTGACGCTGAATTTATTTTTTTTGTTAAAGGTCTAAAAAAGGTCTATCGTATTACATTATTCATAGTCTTTGTGTAATCTGGTGCGTCTGTACATTCTTTCAAATAAAACTTACTTTATAAAGTTCTTAAATGAACTCTTATACGTGCCATCATCATCATCAGCCATTTTTTATCCACTGCTGAACAGATGAACTTACTGAATACTGACAACAATATAACGGTGTTACGCGACACATCCGTAACTGCAAACTTTCGAATAGTACGTACGCAAGCGTGGTCAATCATCCGTAACCGCATTCTCTCGAACATTCTAATACATTCCATCACACACTAAAACGCTACATTGGAATAGTCTAGAATACTCTACAAGCCTCTCGTAATCTCTAGAACAAATATCTTGAAGGAATTCATCTATAAAAGGCATCACACAACACGGAGTTACAACGATAAGTGTGTGTATTTTAGCGTTAGAACCAGTGTGACCAGTGATTCGTGACACTCCTATTACAATACGCGATACTACCAACAGAGTGAGTACAGTGATATAAAGAGATACCGGGGTGAAAAGTTTCTACGGACGAATATTGAACGGAGTTTACTAGAATGTGATCAAAGCAATAGCAGCATCGGTTATTAGTACGAATAAAGGAACTAGCGAAGGGAAAAACTACATTTCAAAATGAAGACTACAGCACACACACGTTCACCAATTTGTAGACTACAAAGTGTACACTACAATTATAGTAAAAACTACTTGAAGTGAAGTAATTGTAGTACTACGAAATGAAGTGAAGTAAATGAAGTGAAGTAATGAAGTAATTATAGTATTAATGAAGTGAAGTAATGTAATGAAGTAATTGTAGTATTAATGAAGTGAAGTAATGAAATGAAGTAATTGTAGTATTAATAAAATTATTTTTTTCCCAAATAAAAATTTGGCGAGCTAAAAAAAAAGGTCGCCAGCCAGATTTCTTCATTCGATTCCAAAAAATTTTCGAACCATGGGAGGAGGGGGGTTGTTACAGTTTCCAGAGATTTATTTATATATCTACATCAACTTCCCAAAAATTAATGAAGTATATGTACTTTGTAGTGTTCGCTTTAAAATGAAGTGTACTATTTGAATTGGTGTTTGTAGTTTGTAGTGTGCACTACACATCAAAACGTGCGAAGTGTGCACTTCAATGTATTGTAGTACTACATTGTAGTAGTGAGTACAGAGCGGACCCATCACTAAAAGGAACAGTACAATAATTACTATGTGAAATATTCTTGAGTCATTCAGTGACTATGCAATTAAGAACGGAACTACAATTTAATTCGTATCCAGTGACTTTCTTTGATAATATATTCAATTAAATTTTATTTCAAGTGTTTTCATTTGTCTCCCAAAGCTACTTCCCGTGACAGTGTCTTCCGCTTTTCTCTGTACTTTTATTTATTATTGTAACTATGTTATTCGATGAATTCCTCCGTCCAGCGGGTACTTAGTCCTGTCGGCCGCTTGATTTCCCCCGGGCACCACTGGATGAGTTCATTTGTCCAGCGATTGTCTGTTCTCCGAGCCATGTGGTCCGCCATACGCGTATGTTATATTGACATTTTCTGTTATATTCAAAATCCGCACAACTCGCGTAACCACCGTGGCGTCTGACGAGAATCCTGATTCACTTCTGCAGCGAAGATGGAATCTTACAAGCTATTTTATATTTTGTATTTTTAAAAGCCTGAATGATTTAATTCAGAAAAATTATACAAGTCTCACAGAGAGTTATTTACATAAGAAAACGTTAAAAATGTCATTAGGTTTTCACGGCCGTTCAGAATCTTCTGTGTATTGTTTTCTGGGATATTCTGCCGTGTATATGTGAGCTCTCTGGCCAACGTTTCGGATCCCATTGCAGGGTCCATCAGCCCTGATGATGGACTGGATGCAATGGGATCCGAAACGTTGGCCAGAGAGGTCACATATACACGGCAGAATATCCCAGAAAACTATACACAGAAGATATGTATGGAAGTCTCTAATACGATCACTTATGCCAACTCATACCAGCTGTTCAGTCCTGGGCCATTGAATTAAAGACTACCTACCATACACGTTTTCTCGTACAAATAGTTTCGTCTCTGTGAGACTTCTATTATTCATTTTAATTAAATAATAATTCCACAGTTGACAAATCAATAAATAATTTAATTTTCTGGGGTATTCTACGACCTTTCTGACTGACGTTTCGAATCCCATTACATGGGTAATCATTAGGGCAGATGTGTTATGCGTGTTAATGTTATAGTTAAATATTGGCTTTCAATACCGTGTCGAAAGCAGGGTGTCTCTGTGTTTATGCATTACGTGGAAATACGGTGACGAGACATGTATTGTGTTATGTGTATCTTTATATAATGTCGGAATCTGTGACGAGATTAGTTTTGAAGCGCAAATGCCATAATGTTTTTAATTTGATCTTTCATTTTAAATAACATTTACCGGATGCTTATAGATCTCGAGTTCTTCCTTGACTAGACATGCATGGTGACTCTTGGGGTTTCCTAGGATCTTCGGTTCGGATGCAAAATGATGGCAGGTATCCAGAACGTGCTCAACTAGTGCTGATTTTCTTGGATTTTCCTGGAGCTTACGTGCCCGTTTGTGCTCGTCAACTCTTCTGGAAATTTTTCTGCTTGTCTCACGCATATTTTATTGCAGCCTTGGCAATCGAGTCTATAAACATCGTCAATTTCTAGGTGTCCTCGATCATTCACCGATCTCAACAGGACTTCAACTTTTTTTTTAATCCCGAATACCGTTTAATCATCCGTATTCTGAAAATAACAATGCCTGGATCTTTAAGATCTTTATCCCAACACTTAATAGACGATAATAAAAATTAAAAATGTCCAGAGCGGATTTTGTAATTCTACGGCTCAAATACACTGTATTAAAAGATGATATAAGAAAGATTGTTTCTTACAAACGTATTAATTTCTTCATCCACAGCGTCCAGATGAAATATCATGGCTAAACTTGTCATGACTGTGTTCGGCGTTACCGCGTATTCAAATCTTCCCATCTTGATTTTTGACAGATAACAATTTACATCTTTCTCCCTCCCTCTATATCTATCTCATGTAGAAACTTACAGAAACAAACACCGACGTAAAGCTATGTCTCGTTTATTTTTAATTTTTATTATCGTCTATTAAGTGTTGGGATAAAGATCTTAAAGATCCAGACATATCTGTCAAAAAATGTCAAGATGGGAAGATTTGAATACGCGGTAACGCCGAACACAGTCATGACAAGTTTAGCCATGATATTTCATCTGGACGCTGTGGATGAAGAAATGAATACGTTTGTAAGAAACAATCTTTCTTATATCATATTTTAATACAGTGTATTTGAGCCGTAGAATTACAAAATCCGCTCTGGACATTTTTAATTTTTATTATCGTCTATTAAGTGTTGGGATAAAGATCTTAAAAATCCAGACATTGTTATTTTCAGAATCGGACCGAATATCTCGTTTCTTAAGAGCTCTGACAATACTGTCCGTAATATTTTGAACCAAAGGTATAAAGGCGATGCTTTTGCACTAGCCTTCTGCTTGCTTCTTCGTTCTTATGAAAGCCTTCCAATACATCGCTGAGTATAGGATATGGCATCTTTATCCTCCATCCCAACCCTTAGATGTGGTCCACCACAACAGGCTTTTTCAGACTTCATCTTGTCTTCTCGCAAGATTTCCCAAAAATCTAAAGATCTTCAGACATATAAAATAGTTTAAACAACAACTCTTAATTAAATATTACCCAAATGTATGCGTTGGTTAATTTGGATTTAAATAATTTGTATATATTTAAATATATTTACTGAAATAAATTTTGTGTGTATGACCCTTAATGTATTTTACATAATTATGCTAACTCATTGTTTTAATGCTAGGTTTATGCATATTTAAAGAATTCCCTTTACCAAGAGCATTAATAAAATATATTTTAGCAAAGAAAATATTATACTCTTGATGTTTATAGCGTTAACTTTGTGGTTGGACATAATTATTAATTAATTAAAAAACTTTGTATTGACCACTCGGAGTAACTCTACGTCTGCCTAGCCACGCCCCCGTTCAAAAATTGATTTTTTGCTAGAATGAGTAATGGATAGTCAGTATGCGTCCGTCCTGACGAAGATGCAGTGGTATCGAAACCGGTAGACGTATAGTTACTCCAAGTCAATACAAAGTTATTTAGTTAATTGATAGAGAGTAGCTTGTTGGTCTTGTGGTTAGGACTCTCGCCTCGTGATCCAAAGCTCTAGGGTTCAAACCTCACTCCACAAGCATCTAGCTTAGTTTGAGAATAGTAATAATATTGATGTGACACGTATTCCGTGTTCGCATCTCTATTTTAAAAATAAATAAAAAGTAAAAAAATAGAATATATTAATTTATTCAACATTTAATTCCTTAAAAATTATAGAGAAAACTGCTTTAAAAATAGTAAAAAAATTCTAACATTTTTTATATTGTCACGGATTCGCGACGGTGCGGTGGGATCCAAACGAAACATTTGAAATCAATTAAACTTTTATTTTATTTTATTTTATTTATCGAGTAGCTTGTTGGTGTAATGGTCATGACGCTCGCCTAGTGATCTGATGGTCGATAGTTCGAGCCCCATTCCAAGACATAGCACAAGCGTTTAGCTTATTTTGAGAATAGTAGAATTGACTCTATTTAAAAATATATATTACACAGAGTTACTGGACTTTAGCTTGAACGCTATTCCGTAATTCACACTTCGCATGTACTAGAATATTCCACATGTCCCTGGTGGTTTCTGTGGCTAATCGCAGAGGTTCACAATCAATTCGCGCCCATTCGCTTTCCGTCGCTGTCAAAAATCACACTGACTTGCTCGCACGCGGCTGCGACGCGATTGAAGGTACAGATACACATGCTTATTAGTGGCATGCTCATAAATCAACCGGCGGTTGTATGGCTAGTGGCATGCTCATTATTAGCAATGTGCGTACACACATGCCACTAATAAGCAAGGCCTAGAGAAGGTCGATACTGCGCAAGCTCACGTGCCACTAAATAAGCATGTGTAACTGTAGCTTTATACGAAATGTTTCCTCTCGATTATTCTGGCGTGAATTCCACCAGTTGCTAGTTATTTCAAAATTATTCTAAAACGTTTAGGTGTTCGGAATATTTTCGATTATATTGCAATTTTCCTTGTTTTTAGAATCTCACGAAAATATTACCACTTTTATCTTGTTTTATTTTCACTTTCGTCACTTACCACACACATTGCCCTGCCATCTAAGCCATTCCCCAATTAGTATTATCATATCAAATTATCATATTCATATAAAATGCTGATTTTTAATTTAAAAAAAATAATGTAATTATTTTTGATTGAGGAGACTTCTGGGTGCAGCCTTCCAAGCCTCCGGGCTATAGAGCTTATGATGATGATGATGACGATGATACGTTTTTTTTTCATCAAATTTTGGGAAGTTATATATATACATATTTAAATTTTACGACACGTTCAGTATATGTTTTGTAATATTCCTTGGCGCGACCGACATCCGAAGCTTTTTTTCACTCTCCTTAAATGACCACAGATGTCACTAATGAGATATCTATTTTTGTGATTTGGAATTTTTTAACAGTTGATTAATGATGAACCTGTGACGAAAATCCAGTGCCGTGTTCTGAAAATTTTAGACAAACTCAAAATATTCCAAGTAGGGGCATTTTCTTCAGTTTAGCCGCTTAAGAGATAGACGAAGAAATATATTTAATTACAGTACAATGACCTTAATATTACACGATTGCGATCGACACCGGTCGCCATTAAAAGTTTTGTGGCGTCGAGTGCACTAATTGAGTTGCGCCATAAAAGCGGGGACTACATATTGGCACTCAAGTAAAGTGGGCCACAGACAATAGAACTAGCAGTATATTTAAAAATTCTTATTTTTCCTATCTTTAAATAGACCTATTAGATGAAAAAATATATTATTATTTATATTTTTAATATTTAAAGCATTAACTTTGTGGTTAGACATTATAACAGAGTGTTGATTAAATTTGTATTAACCACTGCCAGATTTTAGGTCTGCCGGTTTCGAGACGTACCCTTCACTTCGTCAGGACCAACACTACATTACTAGGTGGTGCGGTGTATAGTGTTGTGAACATAGTAGTGTGGTGTTGGTCCTGACGAAGAGACGGGTACATCTCGAAACCGGTAGACTTTAAATCTGATAATGATTTATACAAATTTAACTAACACTCTGAAAAAAAACATTAAAAATCACGCTTATATTTATATGGACAAAAAATTAATATAATTTTCTACTTTTTAGTTTTGATATTACCCAGCGTGCAAAATCTCTTCGGCAGGAAACAAGCGCCATCTTTTGGTGCAGTCGTCAACTAATTTCCTACTCATTTTTTTCTGAATGCGTTTGTGAAGTTTATAATTTCATACAAAATCACTTCGGTTGAAAACTAGCGACATCTTTTTTTTGGCGAGCTCGTTTTTTTTAACTAATATGCCAATCAACTATGAATGATTAATTAGTGATTCATGTATTGCAATGTATGTGCCCAAAATTTCAGTTGGATTGGACATTGGGAAGCGTTTACGAAAATACCTTAGTAAGTCCGGATCTGTAAAGTATTTTGGACATCGATCATTCTTTTGATATTTATAAGAGTTCACAAATTTTTAGAAATTTTGAAAATTAAAGTTCCATCCACTAAGTTTAGTTAGAGTAACACGCATGTGAAGACTATTTTATGATAATGTTGGTGTGTAAATAATACTATGGTTGTTGTGTGTAGCGATATTGATATATAGTGGTTGTCCTGATGAAGAGACGGGTTGAGTCTCGAAACAGGTATACAAAATGTAATTTTTAGTGCTTATATACTAACATAAATAAAGTTTTGTAAAAATGTCTGACCACAAAGTTACTGCTTTAAATATTAAAAATTTTAATAAAATTAAATCTCTTTCAGAAATTTAAAGGTATAGTGTTAATACGTATAATTTGACTACTCATTAGCATATTTTTCAAAAGTTAGGATTTCAATATGATGCTCTAAATAAAGTATTTTCAGTTGAACTATTATCCTGAAATATTTCATTATTTTTATCCCGAATTCATACTTCTTCCGTGAAACGCAAAAAATATGCTAAAAATGCGAAAATTTGGAGAAAATTGAGTCATAAAAATTCACTCCTATAATTTTTCTTTCAGCGCAGGAAACAAAAGAATAATTTTTAATATTGCCCCGAATAATATACAAACTTGGTATATTCAAGAATGATTCAGAACGTTCTAATCTGTTTATAAACACGATGAATGGTTACGCATGAGCTGTTCAAATGGCCACATTGTACTCGTGACCCAAGTCTACGCAACGAGACACGATATGCTATAACTCGAATAACTATAACGAGATTAGGTTGATAAATATCAGTACCATGTACATGTGCCGAGTTTTCGATCTGGAATCTGGAGATACTCTCGAATATCAGCTTGAGTTTGAGACAGGAGTAAGCTTATAAATCCCGTGTATTTTCATATTGTTTATTGTTAACTAATTTATTTTTTAAATAGAGATTCCAACACAGAATACGTGTCACATAAATATTTTTACTATTTTCAAAGTAAACTAAACGCTTTTGCTATAAAAAACCCGCTGCCTTTGGATCACGAGGCGATAACCCTAACCGCATGACCAATAAGCTACTCAAAATTGTTTATTGTTTATTGTTTATTGTTTATTGTTTATTGTTTATTGTTTATTGTTTATTGTTTATTGTTTATTGTTTATTGTTTATTGTTTATTGTTTATTGTTTATTGTTTATTGTTTATTGTTTATTGTTTATTGTTTATTGTTTATTGTTTATTGTTTATTGTTTATTGTTTATTGTTTATTGTTTATTGTTTATTGTTTATTGTTTATTGTTTATTGTTTATTGTTTATTGTTTATTGTTTATTGTTTATTGTTTATTGTTTAGTGTTTATTGTTTATTGTTTATTGTTTATTGTTTATTGTTTATTGTTTATTGTTTATTGTTTATTGTTTATTGTTTATTGTTTATTGTTTATTGTTTATTGTTTATTGTTTATTGTTTATTGTTTATTGTTTATTTTTTAT
>JADDOH010024880.1:0-47012 GCA_016648135.1 Agrypnia vestita
TATCCAGGGATTTACAAGGTGCTAGATATTGAAATATATATAACAAGGAAAAAACACATTTTGGGAACCAATTAATTGGGGATGGAAGATTAATTGAAGCACACATACACACAAGGAGGACGTTATGTTAAATATATGACTGGAAAGTTGTTATTGGAAAACACAGGCGTCCAGTCGGCGGGACGCAAGCATATTTGTAATTATATTGGTCATGTCTGCATGTGATATCATTGTACGGCGTAGATGAACTAGTTTGAAAGGGCTTATGTTCTGTATGTGCTTGGCGTAGAGGGAATAGTTTTCTTGTTTCTAGGATCTAATACAGTTTTACAGGTGCTGATATTGAAATATATATATATATACAAGGAAAACACTATATTGGGAATCACTAACTGGATGACAGATATTGCAGCACACATACACACAAGGAGGACGTTATGTTAAATACATGACTGGAAAGTTGTTATTGGAATACACAGGCGCCACTAGAAGATATGGGCAGTTTGCAGAGAACTTCAACTTCTGTCAGTTAAGGACCTTTTACTATTACTATTCTTTCGCCTTTTTGCATAACCGTGGATGAACTAGATTGAAGGGGGTTTATGTTCTGTATGTGCTCGGCGTAGAGGGAATAGTTTTCTTGTTTCTAGGATCTAATACAGTTTTGCAGGCGCTGATATTAAAATATATATACAAGGGAAATGAAGGGCTACACAGGCGCTGGTAATTGCTCAATTTTGGGGAGTTATATTACTTCGGATCAGGATGCCATCTCAGAAGCAGACCAACTACAGAAATAAGATAAGAACCTTTAATATTATTTATTCTTTATTTTCTTATGTGTATCAAATGGAATGTTCGTGCTATATAATTTGTCATTGTCTCATGGTCACTATTCATTTCATTACGTGGGTTCAGAGTTCGACGGTAACGGACGCGGAAACAAATTAGTACTGATGTCGGGACGTAACGTCGGGATTATATCTTAATTATCTTTAGGATAGAAGCGAGGTCATCATACGTGCATTCTGCATTTCAAACGTGTTACTAACATATATAAATACATATTATTGCGTTTTACAAATTGAATATGATCGCGGGAAATAGGCATTCCGTCCGGTTATGCAATGTTAACTTCCAACGTAGCATAATGAGATCTTATTACCGGTGCTAGACTCTCGAGGTTAGTCACGTGATTGTTGTATAAATGGAATAGTGAAGGGGATTGAAGAAAGAGATACACTCGCGATACAGATAGTTGTATGTAACTGGAATCAAATGACGGGGTGCGTGTTCTCGGTCCAGGGGATGAACGGGACTGCGGAGACACTCTGGGTGGGTCTAAGTAGAATTGCGCAAAGCCTCCACACAGTTAAAATGTGTTCAGTCAAGCAAAGGTGAAGCATTTCGAATCGGACCAGAGCGTCGTGCCTCAAACACAGCCGGAGGGAAGAAGCCCCTACGTTCTTTCACTCCCTTGGCCCGACGAGCTCGAATTCCGGATATGAATGTTCATGAATGTCACCTAAAAGACTCAGGTAGCCGTACCTCAATCGAAACCTTCGTTCGGGACCTCATCAACGTACGAGACAGGGCGTTCCGCATGGACGAGCATCTATGAGAAGCAAATGAAGGGGATTGAAGAAAGAGATACACTCGCGATACAGATTGTTGTATGTAACTGGGATCAAATGACGGGGTGCGTGTTCTCGATCCAGGGGATGAACGGGACTGCGGGGACACTCTGGGTGGGTCTAAGTAGAATTGCGCAAAGCCTCCACACAGTTAAAATGTGTTCAGTCAAGCAAAGGTGAAGCATTTCGAATCGGACCAGAGCGTCGTGCCTCAAACACAGCCGGAGGGAAGAAGCCCCTACGTTCTTTCACTCCCCTTGGCTCGACGAGCTCGGGCTCTGGTTATGAATGTATGTGAATGTAATAACTCCGTACTCAAGGACGAGATAGGACGTTCCTCATGAACGAGAAATTATAAGATGCAGGTAGCAGTTCGACAGTCAATACTTATGCTCGGGGCCGCTTTAATGAACGAGATCTGTTAGCAGTTTAACAATCAATTTTTATGATCGGGACCGCATTCAGGCGCGCGATGGCATTACTAACACCATCATTCTCATCAGTCACCACCTTTCTAACTTGCTGTATACAGAGACCTTCGGGGTTCTCTCTTCCCGGCCAGCGAGAAACATATCAGGAACTACACAATCAACTGTAATAATCATGCTGTTTTACCATCATTTAATATCTCTAGTCAATAAGACTACACCGTGGGATCAATCACATCAACTATATTTGGCGATGCTAACATGGCTCTGACTGACGCGCTCAAGGGAGAGTCTTTTCCAGTCACCCAGTTAGTTCATTCAGCCCTTTAATCAGCAGTAAACATCATAATAATCCGGCTCATGTAGCCGCAACGTGGGATCCTCATCATCATACACCAGTCAATTTGACTGCCCCGCGGGATAATATACAAACCTTAATATCAGACGCGGGATTTCTTCCTGATATGTTTGTCGCCGGGAAGCGAGGACTTCGGGGGATTCCAGCAGGAGCAATAGAGTCTCGGCTTGATCTTGGTCTGCAGCTTAGTGTGGGAGGTTATGTCTAAACAGGAGTTAACCACCGGATGCGGCGATGCTCTGGGGCCGCATCCCCCTCCCCCCTACAGGGGGGGGGGGCATCTAGAATCCACGTTTGAACAGAAGTGGTTAGACACTTCTTAAATTTCACTTACAAATCTGTATCTTCCATTCCCTTAGAATCTCGGGCTGCGATAATGTCAGACAAAGCTTGCCCTGAGCCTCTGTTGCGCCTAGTTGTTGTGAATATATATATGTTTGTCTTCCCCTACTATGTACTATGAACAGATTGAGCAGATTGGACAACGTGAGACGCGCTATCGGTAGGTTTCTTACTTGTGTTTTGAATATAACGTATGCTATTATATCTTGTAAATCTGTCATAAATGGGTGCCGCATGTGGTTGTGCTGACACTGTTCTAAGCTGCTATTATGAGATGTTGATAATCAATGCGGGCGGAATCTTTAGCGTATGCCGTTAACTTGGCAACGAATGTATTGTTTTATATTACAGTATTTTAACCCCGATGGTATTATAGTTATGGCGGTTCAATGTAAAGGAGGTTTTGCTACTAGCGTTTATTCCTCAGCTACGCCGCATATAGTTGGCTTTTAGGCCGACTCAGGTCGTGGACGATATCGGCTATCTCTCGTATAGGCGAAACTGTAGAATTCTGGAACGGTTACTAGAAGGGCCAAAATAATTTCGGAAATATGTTAAAACATGTATATATATATATGAATGTCTCTGGCATTTCGTCTATAAGTGTTCGAAGATTATACGTGGAATGCGAGTCGTTACGGTTAGGCGTTCTACCATCTTAAGTAAATAAATACCTTATGGTAATTATGAATACGGATTAGTTTCGTGCGTGTGTTACTTCCATAGTTAGGTAAGAATTCGTTCTATATTAGTCTAGTCGCGTTAATAGGAATACGAATTTCACCACGTATCAAAAGAATTTTGGATAGCTACGGACAGAACGGAGGGGGAATTTTCCTAACCACTAGATAGATCACGACTGGCCAATTTTGAAAATATAAATTCTTAACAAAAAAAAAAAATAATATTAGCTTTCATGTAAATATACTTCCGAAGTTCTAAGTTCGACTTAAGTTTTATTTAGAAGCTTAAAGCATAAAGTGTGTGCTTAAAAGTCCCAAAAGCTGTAATAAAGCTCAATTCGGTAGCTTAAAGTCTCAAGCTTTGGGCTTTTCGTAAAACTTACATTATTAAACTTTATAGTTAGGTATTTAGCTTAGGTCTCCAGGTGGATACGTTACAAGCTGACTCCGGAAAGGACCCGACTCAGAGACGAATATATTATTTGATAACAGTTGATTTAGAGTTAGTATTTGACCCTATCCTACTATTAATAGATAAATTCATGCGTGGATTAATTATTTTATATTGCGTCACTATTACGGAGATGAATGGCATACAAAAATGAAAGATGACAAGAGATAAAACATTTTTTTGATAAAAATGTTTTCACTGTCGTTCAGCAAAAACTGTCCTTAGAGTTTTCTTGGCTATTATACCGCGTGTAATTCAGATCTCATTGCAGAGCAGAGTTCACGGCTATGTTCCGAATGGTATATACACATAACACATACACAGATACAACCTTGCTTTCCATATGGTATTGCATAACGAAAATTTACAAACACTCTGGCGTTATATTAGCAAACATAGACCCTGCACTTGGACTCCAATCGTCTAATACTGCGCGCTCTTTATGGATAGAATTTAAATTTTTTTCTTGATTATTATAATTTATCATGAATAGTTTGTAAATATTAAAGAAATTAATAATATTCATCTTGAAGTGGTGAGACTCCGCTGTTTAATAAAACATAAACAAATATAAATATAATTTTGTACATAATAAATAAATAAAATGCAGCGATGTTTATATGACAGTAGATTTTGAACTAAAACGGACACATTCCTAAAGACTGAATGAAAAATATTTTTTTATAACAATGTTTATTGATTATGTTCAAATTTATAAGAACACAATTACTGTATTTTGTCCTCAGAGGTATCATCATTAATTAATATAAATTATACGGAGGGTTCCGGGTTCGATTTCCGGTGAGGTCACAATTAATCCATGTGATTTACTCAAGTCTAGGTGTTTTTTGATGTGTTTGGGCCACTTGGCCTGTTGAAGCGTACAATTAAAAAATAAAAATAAATTAAATATAACGTTACATTATGTAATCATAATAATAATAATTTGATAACGATCTATAATTGCAATCATTGTTATTTATGTGATTGCGGAAAACTGCGGATAAATTTGCAAGTTGCGTGTGTACCAGGATATACGTGTTACCATCTTTAATTCATGTTTCAATGCATAGCATGCAATTTACGACTAAAAAAACTGATTATGGGAATCATCGTAGTAAATCAAAAGGGAAAAATGCATAAGGGTGACGTAAAACCGGGAACCAAGAAAGTCATTTTTTTCAGTTATTGTTAGTTTTTGTCAGTTAAAAAAATGGCAACTCGGCACCACATTGCGGATCTTCCGCCGTGTCTCTTCCGTCGCGGAACGCCACTAAATTTCTTTCCATACAATATGCGCTTATCAAACACACTGCGTGAACGATCGGTCGACTTATTTACGGTTTCTTTTATTATTTTATTTATTATTTTTTTATGTATATTATTACAATGAATAGGTATACTTTTTATGTATCACATTTGAAAATAAAGACATCTTCCAACGGCGGGGACAGTGATTGGTTGTGTTCTTGCGGCCGTGCCGTCTCGCGATGGTCTATACGACTTGCGTATGTTAGTTAAAAAAATGTATAGTTCTTTACTTCTGACAGCACGTCTTGCATTGTAGCTAAAAAAATGTCAACCTGGAGACGAATTAGAAGGACCGATATGGGAGCCTTTGCTCATAAAAACTGTCCTGGGTAAGCGGTGGGTACCATTCACAGTTCTTCACTTCTAAAAGAACCCTGCACTACGCTACGGCCACCATTATATTTACCTACTTATAATTTGTGTATTCTCGTAAATATTAGAATTTTTTTACATTATCTTAATGTCATACTAGAACCACGACATGTCAATAATCTGCATTTATAAAAAGAAAACGAGAAATTATATTTATTCTTGTTGTTAACATGAATTTATTTCGCATCTCCATATAACTATATCAAAAGTATATAAAATATTTGCTTGTACGGGCAAAGCCATTGAGGTTAGCTTAAAGTTAGTAAAATATGTTAAAATATGTAAATAGATAGTCAATAAAAAAGGAGCTGACATAGATATACATATTTCTAACACGTCAAATACGACATCAGATAAAAGGGAAAATCTCACTCACACTGCATCAATGCCCGTGTATATTTTTCTGTAAATATCCCAAATCTACATTTAGCGCGCTGAGAATACTTTCTCCAATATGTTAAATTAAACGATAATGTCGGAAGAAACACAGGTATGTTTATAAGTGAGGCTGTAAAAATTCCTACATTACATTTGGAAGCAGTAATAATCCGGTTTCTCCTTGTTTTGGTAGTAAATTACCCACGGCGCGTCTCGATGGTCTTACGTCTCGTGAAGATGCTTAATAGAAACCATTAGCAGCTTCGCCATCAGCGCGTGATGCGCACGGAAGCCAGCTTCATCTCGCATCTGGTTAAATCAATACATAATATCTTTTGTTGTTTTTTTCTTTCATTTTGATTTTTGACTTTCGGAATTGGGTCAAATCGGAGGAGTTCAATGTTGGAATCGGATCGAGACAAGGTTGGCCTTTTTGCCACTAAGCCTTTAAGCCGGAAAAACCAAACAGCAAGGGTCATGAAAGTTGGAGATGTGGAACTCTTTGCGGATGACAAGTACCTTGGGGTGGAATTTTCTAGCTAGACGGGAAGCAGGAAAGTGAAATAGATAGAAGAATCGGAGTTGCAGCCGGCGTTCTATGTTCCCTATATAGCGCGGTAATAAGAAAATCCAAGTTTAGTGTCCAGACAAAACTGACTGCTTTCAAATCTGTGTGAGAATCCTCTTGGCAACCGCTGGTGGGTCGCCCCAGATTAAGCTGGGAGAAGCAACAAAAAATGTATATGAAACCAGAATGGGTCTAGATTGATTGACTCATGCAGAGCTGGCTCTCTAAACTTGAGTACTTCCCTTTACGCACTACGTAAAGGGAAGTACTCAAGTTTAGAGACCTAAATAAAACTTAACTTAACTTTAAAACCTAAATCGGCCTAATTTTTTATTTCGATCACATTAATATTCTCGCTATTTTCAGACTAAGTTTAATTAGTTTCTATATTAAAATCTACTAATGTTTTACTATTTTACTCATAGGTTTGTTGTTTGTGTGACAGATAATGGACCCTGCAATGCGATTAGAGATGTCGGCCAGAAAGGTCGTAAAAACGCGTCACAATACCTCAGAAAACACAAACCAGAAGATTCTGAACGGCCGTGAAAACCAAAGAACAATCTTTACTTTAACGCGGTTTCGCAAACTTTCGTCGATTAAATCGGTCGATTGATAATATATTTTGTGCTGACTAACGTATGAAATTGAGCGGTCACGTATGCAGACGCGGGTCTGACAATGACAGCTGTTTTCGCGCGAAACGTGTCAATTGAAACGAAGCCGTTTTGTATCTGGTTGATGTGTTGAAATTAACCTCGAGTTCTGATTGATCGAATGCGCCTTTCGGTTTAGTCTTGATTTTACGTCAAATCATAATGTTAATTTCACTTCCAGTTACCGCACCCGAGGTGGATTTGTTTTAAATTTTATTACTGGATCATATTTCGCGGCAGTTGGTCGAATTATGAAATATCTATTTAGTTATTTATATATGCGATACATGACACCATTAAAAAAAGAGTAATTACCTTAATATGGGTTTGTTTTAAATAACGGTGCACTTATAAACATTAAACCAAAAAACCAAGCAGGTAAGTACGTTTTTAATCACTTTTATTAATAAAATATATTTAATCTAAATGAAATTAAGATGATAAAATGGAGATGCCTACATGTAATATGTGTCTACAATATGCCGTCTATTTTAATTAAGACTAAATTGAAATTTGTAATGCACACACGTTAAGTTAATTTAAAACGACTTTAGTTTCGAGAGAAGCAGTCCCTCTTATCCCTATTATAGGTGTAATTTATAACAGTTATAAATTAGTTAAAAATTACATTACAATTAGAAGTTCTAAATTGATTGTAATCTTCTGCAAAATTCAACAATAACCTTCTAAGAAAGCATAACAAAATTTATATTTTGGCAATGGCGGCTGGCAGGTCACCCCACACAGACAAATAATACCGAAACGGCGCAAGACAGGGGGGGATGAAAGCGCCTCGTTGAGTCTTTGGACCTCCGACGGAATAATAATATTTTTTTATTATTTTCTTCATTATATGTATTTATTAGAGGCTTGGTTTCTTTTTATTTTATTTTATTTTCCAAATATTTTTTACTTACTATTATGATACTTTGTGCTCATTTTATTTCTTTTTCTTCTTACTACTTAAACTTCTCTTTTTAATTTTCACAAATCTATAAGATGTACTTGAATTCTTTGACTGCAATCTATTTCTTCTTATTATTATTATTTACAATAATTTTCTTCTTACTACTTAAACTTCTCTATTTAATTTTCACAAATCTATAAGATGTACTTGAATTCTTTGACTGCAATCTATTTCTTCTTATTATTATTATTTACAATAATTTTCTTCTTACTACTTAAACTTCTCTTTTTTATTTACACAATTCTACAAGATGTACTTGAATCTTTTTAACTGCAATCTAAATTTACACAAATCCATTATATGCACTTGAATCCTTTAAAAGCAAATTAAATTTACACAATTCTATTGTATGTACTTGTACCTTTTAACCGTATATCTGTCTTATGTTATTTTTTTAAATTTATATTTGTATATTTTGTAAAAGCCCATAAGGGCGTTAAATAAATAAATAAATAATGTGTGTACTGTTTTCTTTCTACCTATGTATTATCTTTTTTACTTTATTTCTTATTGTATTTTCTTGTTTATTATTATTTTTCTTTATGTATTATAATATGTATTTATGTACCCATTTTTTCTTTTAAATAAAGACTTATCTTATGGTGGGGACAGTGAATGGCTTTGTTCTAGCGGCCGTGCCACTTCGCAACGGTTTGTACTACCGGTGCGGTGTAGCACGGTCCTGCTCGTTAATTGAAAAAATGTCAACCTGGAGATGATTGAGTAGGACCGATATGGAAGCTTTTGCTCTTAGAACCATCCTGGGTAAGCGGTGGGTACCTTTCACCCCCGACCCCGCTAGAATGAGCGGACCAACATTCGTTTGATTGAAAGTCCAGTGCAAGTGATTTTGAACGACGGTGTTTCCAGTCGATTATCTCTTCTTGTACTAGGATTTAATTGGCTCATTTATCTCCCTGCATTCCTGGCCTTCACTTTCCACACGTCGTCCAGCCCGCAAAGTGTCACGCCAGATTTCCTCTCCGATCGGGCAGCCATCAGCTAACTTGTCTCGCTGGAAATACTGGTTGAATTCCATTTCCGATAGAGTTCTGCTAATTACCGATACATGGGAATTTTCTACTAGACAATAAAAAAGCCCGTTTTCAGATAAATTAACAAATGTGCACTGCGCACAGCATATAATATTTGCACAGAGATTTTATTTTAATTAAAAGTGTTGGGCGGGTTAGTGTGTAGGTGTTGGAAGAAGATTCCCACCCGTTTGGAGATACCTTCCCGTGTCGGCATGCGGCGCGTATCATGTATGGATAACCAGAGGCAGGAATGAGCGGACGAATACAGGGCGCAAATGATTCCCACGGTTAAACGATGTTATTTATTGTAACAATATACAAATGGCGGCCTCCGTAGTCCAGTCCAGTGGGCATGACACTGGCTTCTCGTACCGGGGGTTCTGAGTTCGATTCCCTGTGACAATGCAAATGTGTGATTAACTCAAGCCCGGTATGTTTTTGTGACGTCATTGGAGTCCATGGTCTGTTGTAGCTTAAAAAAATGTGGTTGCGTATAGGAATATCACTTGTTACGATGGCGACAGAGTAGTTGTACCTACAGGCGGTCGGGACCGGGCTAGGCGCACCGAGCCCTGATTGGTGGATGCCGGCTCGGTGCGTGTGGCCAGACTCGCGATGGCTCTGGACTGCCACAATTATCTGTAGCATGCACGTATATTAAAAAGAAATGCGCATTAGGAAGACAAAAATAACTTAAATAAAGCAGACAATAAAAGGGGCGTTGAAAATATTATAGATTAACTAAACATGTTCTTTAGGGGAAAGGAATGGGTCACAGCGGAAGAATGTCTCCCCTCGCGTATGTCTAAGACATATTTATGCTGCAGTTAAAGTATTTATTCTTGCATAATTAAATTCCCTAGTAAACGAGACATTTTTTTCAATAGACTTATTTAAAAAAAATGTTAAAAAAAGGATCTCTTTAATATAAACTTTTTCATGTAATAAAGCGGGACTTATTTATTAAATACGACATTATACTGTTTAATATTATTTAGTTTGTTAGAATCTTTCGTAATCCATTTAAAATTTACAAGCTCATAGAGGGCGACCGGAGAGAGGTTTTGTATGATCAAAAATATTAGGTCCTTACATATGAAATTGACGTTTTGCCGTACTGGCAAATTTGATCTCAAATATCTTCTCTTTGGTTAGGAATTCCAAATCCAAATTTATACAACTATTTACTCATGTATTTGTGTTTTGAAAATTATAATTCATTTGTTTTTTCCTCAATTGTTTTTTTCTTTGCGTCACTCAGTTTACAAAATGAAAAACTTGAAATATCGCGTTATTTACGAGTACGAGTTCCACCGTGGCACCAGTACTGCAGAAAAGGCTCGAAAGATTAATGATGTGTATGGCGACGGTGCCGCAAAAGAAAACACAGTGCATTTTTGGTTCCAACGTTTTCGTTCTGGAAATTTCGACCTGCAGAACAAGCCCCGTGGACGGCCGGAGACCAAATTTGATAATTAAGAATTGAAGGCTATTGTGGAAGCGGATCCATCGCAAACCACATCCGAGTTAGCTGCAGGCTGCGGTGTTAGTGATAAAACTGTTTTAATCCACTTGAAGCAAATTGGTAAGGTGAAAAAGCTTGAAAGGTGGGTACCTCACGAATTGAGTGAAGCAAATCAACAAACGCGCGTTGACTGCTGCGTTGCATTACTCCACCGGCACAATAATGAAGGGATTTTAAATCGAATCATTACCTGTGATAAAAAGTGGATCCTGTACAATAATCGGAAGCGCTCATCGCAATGGCTGAACCCTGCCGAACCAGCCAAACCATGCCCCAAGCGAAAATTGACTCCAAAAAAGTTACTTGTGAGCGTTTGGTGGACTAGTGCTGGTGTCGTTCACTACAGTTTTCTTAAATCTGACCAGACGATTACGGCAGATGTCTATTGTCAGCAACTGCAAACCATGATGGAAAAGCTAGCTGCTAAACAACCGAGGCTGGTAAATCGCTCTAGGCCACTGCTGCTTCATGATAACGCTAGACCACACACTGCACAACAGACGGCTACCAAATTAGAAGAGCTTCAATTGGAATGTCTAAGACATCCACCGTACTCTCCGGACCTTGCCCCAACAGATTACCATTTTTTTCGAAATTTGGATAACTTCTTGCAAAGGAAAAAATTCAACTCCCATGGGGCAGTCCAAACCGCCTTCAAAGATTTTATTGATTCCCGTCCGAATGGTTTTTTTAGTAAAGGGATCGATGAACTACCTATGAGATGGCAAAAGTGCATAGATAGCAATGGTACATACTTTGATTAAATAAATATATTATAATAAAAAAAATCGACTTTATGTTCCTCCCATACTAAACGTCAATTTCATATGTAAGGACCTAATATATATTTATTTCATTTGTACTACCATTGCCTCCATTGGCATATAAACGAAGAAAACATATGATGAGCTATGGTATTTTTTTAAACTATGTGATATCGATACCAAAAATACTATACGCATATAGTCTAACGTGGTCTTCAATGCACCACATTAGGTTATTAGCAGATTTGTCGACAATATAAAATGCAGGAGATTCTCACTTATTAAATTTTTCACGCTTACATAATCTTGAGATGCGGCTTTGATATGTTAAATTAACATCTGCGAAAACATTAGCAGACATTAATTTAGACACACCCTGTCATTCTCTAGACTTCCGCGTTCGCTTTATGTAAGAATTGCGTGATAGAAAGTGGCGTCTTTTTTGGGATTACCGCATTGTTTTTCTTAAAATTTTTTGATTTGCATGGTTATTATGCATACTTCACACAGGGAATGAAAAGTTTTTTTGTGTACCATATTAGTATACAATATACTTAACTCACTTCTCAGTATTTCGTAATTGTGTTAGCGAGATTAAAGTGAACACTTCGTCACGCATGTATGGAGATGAAAATTTTTGTATAAATTATTCTGTTCCGAAATAGCAAGGTAATGAATGATATTATTTTAATTTTCTTTCTCGTATTTAAATAAATGTCTCTCTCTTACAGTCAAAATGTTAATTTATTTATTTTTATGTTTACGTAAGAGAGTACAAAAGTAATCTTTTGCATTTTATTTTTCAAATAATGACAGCCTCGTTGTCTTCTTGACTACTTCAATATCGCAAACTGTTTTTTATCTTCTTATTGATGTCCGTAATTTCGTTCTAATTCACTGCTAAAAAAACGAAATAAAACGGCCGCAGATGGGGCTTGAACCCCGGGCCAGCAAACCCGAGCCGAAGCTCTGTTAACGTATGAAGAGATGAGAAAGAATTTATTTATTTATTTAACGCCCTTATGGGCTTTTACAAAAATATACAGAATAAAATTTAAAAAAAATAACATAAGACAGTTAAAATAATAATACACCTAAAAGTTACAATAATAATAGTTAAAAGGTAATAATAATAATACAGAAAAACATAAGACATAAAATAATAATACAGTTAAAGGTACAAATAATAATAGTTAAAGGTAAAATAATAATACAGAAAAATTTATTGTCCATTTCCATTTCGTTGAGATGTAAACAATTATATCAGCTTTGTCGTATACACAGTTATACTATCAGCAAAAATGTCAGCCGCCTCTGCACGTTCATTCCCTAATGAGTGTAATCTGGCAATTACTGAGTTAGCTAATGCATTAGTTCTGAAATTTCCACTATAATAGAATAATGCAATGTGTCTTGATTTTTTAGTCGCGATATGATCAGAATTTTATTCCGATTACTGATTTTCTTCGAATGAGAGGAAAACACGCAATTCCCGCACAGGTGCTCGGCGATGAAAGGTGACCCCCTGACTTAGTAGTGGTCCAGCACCTCGCTCTGTCGCAGATTCACTTTCTTCGGCGCGTATCAGGTTAGAAGCTCCGGTCATATTGGGAAGGGAAAACTGACGCTGGCCACCTACGGCTGCACCAGCGAGCGAGCTGATGCGGCGAAACTGGTCTTGCAGTATTGATGGCCCGCGATCGGTGGCGAGATATGAAAGTCAACACATTTCAAGACGAGATAAATTGAAGTTTAAAGCGAACAAGACTAACGCGATAATAATTAATAGCGATGATAATTGGCGTTTTTAAAAAGGAAAATCGAATGCCTAACGCGTAAACTTGTTTAATGTGAAATGTGTTTTCTTTGAAGAGATTGAAGAGTGGGTCATTTTCTATTGTGCATTTTACATTCTGGAATAATATGGCGAGGCTTGAGCCCTTACGACCCGTACTCGCGGAATAGATTTTTATGAGATTTTCGGCTCCAGATAATTCTCCTGGTAATCTAAAGACAAGCTGAAATATTTGAGGTAAAATCATTATTTTGAAAAATACCGGGGTGACACTATACCTACTGGAAAACCTATTGAAGAACCTGATGAAGGAACCATTGGCCCCATGTAGGTATATAGATTTATCATGGATTTAAGATGGATGGATAAAAAATACGTTGCTAACCCTACTTGATTTTAATTTATATTTTATATTTGATTACTCGATATTATTGATGAATTTGTCGTTAACATTATATAGATTCATGATGATCGTAAACTATGTGAAAAACATTAGCTCTGTTATTTCTACGTGAGTTGAATAATATTTTTATATTTTACTACTTGAATTTCGAGAGTAGCAGAGTAACTCTTCTTTTCTTCTCTCTCAATCCATTAACAACCACACTTACACCATTAAATTCATCTTATTTTGTCAGTATCTTATCGATTAGTTATTTGTATTTGTATTTAACCTAAACAATGTAAAGATTCTATTTTTGTATATGAAAGTAGTGAGTTTAATACTTTATCTTTTCAGTTTAATACGTCGATGAGAAATTATGTTACTCTCGAAACATAAGCAGTAAAATTTATAATAAAAATCACCAAATTTGATTAAAATCATTGAGTTTATTTACCTACTCGAGTTTCAAGAGTATCAGAATCTCTCACGGACAGGTGAAGTATTAAATTGTTAGTATTAAAGTATTTATGTCACTAGTATCGAGTAGTAAAATATAAAATATAATTAAACTCAAGTAGGGATAACCCACTTTATATTTTCCACCCATTTTAATGATCATTGTATACAATTTTAACTCCAAATCCATCAATAATATAAAGCCTTATTTTTATTATTAATTAATAATGTTGCCACAAAATAATTTTGCAATTTTTGAAGAAACATTTATCTTCTTGTGATTGTAACAACTCAAACTACTTCAGCTAATATTACGTCGTTTTACATACCATTGGACTATTGTTGTAGCAAAACTTTTCAATACCAATTTCACACTTCGTACTCAATTCTCTTGGAGACCGCGGAGGTCTAGGTCCGTCCGGGCATCACGATCTCGGACCGCGAGGGTCCAATCAACGGCGATCACACCGGCTGTAACCTTTGGAACAAAGTCGTCCCGCCTAACGCGCTGACGGCCTCGAAGCCATCTGTCTGCAGTCGGGTACTCCATCGAAGACAACTTTCGATATCCTAGAATCGGTATCCTAGAATCTATACAATATGCTAGAATCGTTAAAAATGTAAAATGTTACTTATAAACAAGTAAAGATTATTTCCATGCCAAAAAAAGAAATAATTTTTGAGGTGCAACTTATTTGGACATGTGAGACACAACTTATTAAATGGTTAAACGTCACCTTACTTTCATTCACGTTATTCTTGGATTCACGTTACTTTTTTTCCAGTAAGGAAAAGCACTAGGTACCCGTTGTGACAATTAAAACAGATGACACGTCTGATTGCGGATCAGGAAATTATTTTTAGTGTTAAATTTACTGTTAATTTTAATTTTTGCATACTAATAATTTATGCATAACTAATAATTTATGCATAACTAATAACTAAGTATAGAACTTCTAACTTAGTAAATTAAGTTCTACTACATATATGTAAAACACTATTTCATAAATCGCACTAATTTCGCATTCAAAAGTATTCCCACGTGCACTTTATTCACTGGTTGTCTATAATCAATTGTTTCTATGGCTTCGTCAACATTTTCCCGTTTGCTAATCTATGGTTTTCGTCTGCTGTCAATACAGGACTGTGACGTGCAATGGTGTTGCTGTTTATATAAGGTCCTCGATAAATGTTTTGCCTTGAACTATAATGTCATACCAGGACTATCTGTCAGCATTATCAACGAACTAACTAACTAACCATCACGCCATTTCTCCGCAGGGGTAGGTAGAGATGGTACAACGCCATACTTTTCTATTTTCGCACACCTTTTTTGCTCCGGCTACGTTGATACATCTTCTCACGCATGCTCTACGGTTGTTGAGACTTTTAACAGGGCCATATGACAATATTTGTAATACCTTATCATGCCAGGTTTTTCGCGCTTTATTGTTCAATACTCGCCTGATGTGTTCGTTTAACCATCCTTTCCTCGCTCATATGTTCCACATGACAAAACCATTTCAGCGATTGCCTTTATACCACGCTACAGCATTACATTCACTTCTAATTTGTTCATCATCGAACTGTTGATAATCGATTCCCGGTGAGGTCACAATCAATCTATGTGATTTACTCTAGCCTGGGTATTTTGTAACATGTTTGGCCTGTTAAAACGTAAAAAAAAAATCATAAAAAATACGTATATTTAAAAGTTAAATTAGCGACTGCTTTATTGATGTAATAATAACCTTTTTATATTCCGAGGCAAAGTGGTTTCACTCCAATATTTATTATTTTAATCATTCGGTCCATCACAGCTGTCGCGGGTGTGATTCTCTCGCGGGCCACGTGCAATTACTGTGTCAAATGATCGGCGGCGCACACCTGTGCACGTATCTAATCCCACTGGTTTGCCGGGCTCATCACTCACGGGTATCTCAAATCACTGTGAATGAAGAAGCGAATGACAAGTTGATTAACTTAATTATTTCCGATGTGAAAGCTTACACACTGTTTGGTCTGACCTCGAGAAATACATATATTTATATTTACCTACAAAATGTAGAGACGAAAAATTAATTTTCATGTTAGTACTTAATTTTTATTCATTTTCTATATATTTTTTGTTTTATTATGTTTTTATATTTTTACTGTCCGTCCATATATTGTATCTTGACGAAGGGATCATTGGCCCAGAAACTTGTTAATATTTTCAATATATAAGTGGTGAAATTTTTATTAATTAAATAGAAAAATTAATAGTTTTACCATGATTTTACATACTATTATTCCACTTTTGACGGATAAATACTGTATTTTATTCTGTATATCTGACCGGGATCCACATCAGGCGCTTCGATGTCGGGTCCTGGACGTCTCTCATTTAATATACTTACTTTATATTTTTATTTATTTATTTATACATTAAATACATGTGTTTTTTATAATGAATTGATTCTATATTTTAACATTTTTACATACATTATACTCCCCATAATATGAGCTAAAGCTCGAGCTTATGGGAGGAGTATTTACAAGCTAAATTAAAGTACAAAAGAACTAAGGAATAAAAGTATAAAAAGAATTAAAGTATAAAGTATAAAAGAGACATGTGGGCAATGCTACAATTCATCGTTGTCGAAAATCAAGGATTTGACTTCTTTCTTAAACTGTTCGTATTTTGGAATGTTCCTTTCTTGAAATTTGTTTTGCGACAACAATGTATTGTACCATTTAACTCCCAAGTATGTATAATGATGTTGTGCCATGGTGGTTCTTAGGTGGCATCTTTATTTGTCCCTTTGTTCTATGTCTACTATTTACACAGTCTAAGGGGTGAGATTTATTTATAAATTATTCTTTGTAAATTTGGCATATATAGTAACGTTGTGTTATTGTTGTTCCAGGGTGTCCCCTCGTGGTCGTCAGGCGTGGAGGCGGCCCGCGCCCGCGTGGCGCGCCTGCGCTGCCCCGCGCTGCCCTGCGCGGCGCTGCCCTGCCTGCCGCGCCCCAAGCAGCCCCCGCTCAGGGCCAGGGGGCGCGGCTTCTGCGGCTGCCTGCAGGTAACACACCCTATTTACATACTTTGTCAAACGAGTCTCCACATTTATCAAAATAGGAAGTTGGACCGAGCGGAGAAGATGGCCGAGCCGCAAGAGCTTGGGAAGACTTGAGCTAAGGCGAAACTAAAATGTCTACCGACGTCTCGTCTTCAATTTATTAAAAATGTTACGTCAATGTACATACAAATATTTTTTCAATTGATTCAACAACATTGTAGACTGACATTTAAAAAAATATTGATTATATTATTTGTTTATATCTACTTCTTTTATATGAGTAATTCCACCAACATGTTTCAGAAAAACCTTTTCATCGTCAGGGTGTTGTATAACTAAAATATAGAGGACATTGCACTACCCAATTTCCACTGTCCATTTGCTTATATTGTCTGTATTTGTTAACCTTAGTAATTCCATTCGTGAACCATACATTCAAAGTCCATCAGTCAGCGATAAGGTTTCCCGACCAGAATGGGAACTAAACAAGAGTTAGGGGGCTAAATAAGCGATACCCCTCGACAATGTATCAGTCGGTCAGTCAGTCATTTCATTACTCTAGTTCTGCTTCCTTACTTGTACACTTTCACTAGCTACCGGAGCTTTACTCTGGGAGAAATAAACATCAACCATACACCCATTTTCGCCATTCGCTGCGAAGAAAATTGAATGTACATTTGTAGTTATACAACACCCTGACTATGGAAAGGTTTTTCTGAAACATGTTGGTGGAGTTACCCATATAAAAGAAGTAGATATAAACAAATAATATAATAATTTTTTTTTACATTTAAATAATTATAATTAAAAAAATCCGGGAGGGTTTAGAGGCATCTCGAATAATATAATCTAGAAAAGTGTGGAGCGACATTTAGATACCAGCAGTGATGGTTAAACCTTTATGTTAATCGGTCACATATCAAACATAATAATTTAGTTGTCTGTCTGTCCTTAACTTCCTGTAACGTCCGTAATTTCATTCGAATTGACCCGGCTGGAAGCAGGGCGCGAACCGGGGACGCGCTTGCGGTAGGCGGCGCCCTACGCACATCACTACCGCCGTCTCTCCGTGGACCATCAAAAAGATACTTTAAATATATACTAGGGCTTAGAAAATACGCGAACCACGTTCCGTGATTTTTCACCGGAATACGACTAGTATTACTGTCATTTGAGATTTGTGTCTATTTGTTACGATTACCTATTGATAACATAGATTAAACCGTTGTCTAATACCGATGGTTACCCGTGGAATTGCTATAAAAATCAGTTTACAATAATCGATCCTATCAGATACAAATCTCAAATAACGTTGATTGTTTTACCTATTAAAATATCATCACCAGATACCGGCGGCTGTATATAGCTGCCGACACCAATCGCCACAGACTTCCAAGTTAAAATCTGTGATCAGCGAGCGACATAATAAGGTTATTTTAAAGTGATATTTTCGGCCGCAAACGTTCTACAGAATTCTGATATACAGTGAAGAGGGAACCACCATACACCCAAAGCCGTATTATATTCTACACTTTCGCCACCCACCTCGGCATTTTTTTATACTAAATTGGTCATCCTCCCCGAGCTACTTAAACTCATACGAGTGTAAGCGGCGCGGGGACGTGTCCACACATATATACATATAAAAGCATTGTTAACCGTTTCAAAACAAAGTGCGTCATTTATCAAAGCGTCATTATCATTATTTTTAAAACTCCAACGCCGCGAATGCGCGACAACGCTCTTGATGTTATTTGTTATGGAATTACGTACTTACGAAAGATGCAGTCGCAGATAGGAGAAACGCTTTTATTTGCCACCTCGCCTCGGTTGAACGTCGCCTCCGAGTTCGCTGCGCGCGTGGGCGACGGAAAATGATTGACGTAGCTGCGGGCACGGAACCAGATCACTCCGCATCTCGGTGTTGGGTGTAATGAGTGTCATTAGCTGCCGGTGGTAATTTGTGCCTACGGCGTGCGGCAGTGACCGAAAGGGAAATCCTTCCATGGTGGTGCGGGGAATTTTGAAATAACATTCTATATTGTAGGTACACGTCTACTATTACCGAAAATAACATTATTTCAGTAATTTAAAAAAAAAAATATATGGAGATGTGAACACGGAATACGTGTCACATCAATATTCTTACTATTTTTAAACTAAGCTAAACGCTTGTGCTATGAAAATAGAATTAACTTGCTAGTCTGGAGTGAGGTTCGAACCCGCGACATTTGGATCACGAGGCGAGTGTCCTAACCACAAGACAAACAAGCAAGTAATAAACTAAGTTTTACGCAAATAACTGCATTTTAATTTCGCGCAAAAACGCCCGCAGCTGTCATTTCGTCTACGTGACGTCAAGCCTCAGTTAACGTCTATGGCAACGGTTCGTAGACACGGTGATGGGTACTGAGGCGCGACGTCATTCGCTCTGACCGGTGTTTTAGTTAAAATGGCGGATTGCACAATTTTATACTTTTAATTTATTGAAAAATCTTATAATCTCAATGTGTAGGTATATTAAAATTGGATCATTTTTTAGAATCCTTTTAAAATATTTTCTTCTATAAAATCACTTATTCTTTAATTCTTTAATACTGTCATCATGCCTATTCTTCACGGAGAACGGCCGCGAAGCGTTTTTAAAACGTCGTCGCGTACGGCCCAGCGAAAACACAGAGGAGAAAATGAAACTAAATTAATTTAAAAAAAAAGTTTTTTATTTCAGTATATTTTTCTTCTACCCCGTTATCCTATTGGGTCGGGGTCCCTGCACCGCATAGGAGATCCCAACTCTTCCTATCTTGGGCTTCGCTCTCCACGTCAGCCCAATTTACTTGCAAACTCGCTTCGCAGCAGTCCTCCGACTGCTTCCGCCAACTCTTTCTAGGACGGCCCCTTGGTCTTCTGCCTTGTCTGGAGTATCCGCTTTGGCGGTCTATCTGCCGGCATCAGCGAGATATGTCCTAGCCACCGTAACTGTGGTTTCTCGATAAATGTCAATAAGGTTTTCACTTCAAGACATTGTCTTATTTGCGTATTTCTGATTTTGTTCCTTCTGGTAACTCCTACTATTCCTCGTCTAAATCGTCTTGAGTAGGTTATTTTATAGCGGGTGCTGTTATGTATGTATGCTGAGTATATAACCACTAAAAATGTTGTCTAATACTTTTTGTCTACCGGTTTCGAGACGTACCCCGTCTCTTTGTCAAGAAAACCACTACACAGTATTATTTACACACCAGAACCTTCACAAAATACTCTTCACATGCGTTTTACTCTAACTAAAGGCCAACATGCACTATATGTAGGCCAACATGCACATGCAGTGCCTTTAGTTAGAGTAGCACGCGTGTGAAGAGTATTTTGTGAAGGTGTCTAAATAATACTATGATTGTGGCGGTAGCTAGCGTAGTGGTTGTCCTGAAGAAAAGACGGGTTGCGTCTCGAAACCGGTAGACAAAAAAGTATTTTTTTGTGGTTTTATACTAACATTAATAACATTTTGTTAAAATGTCTGACCACGAAGTTAATGCTTAAAATATTAAAAATATTAATCATATCAATTAATTTTATTTTATTATTCCTCTCTTTGATTACTGATTTTAAAGTCTGGTGTATAATAAAGCACTGTCGCGTAGCTTTTTCAAACTTGTTTCCAAATCGCAAAAATTGTCGACTGCTCGTACGGAGCCATTAAATAAACTACCTCAGCGTTCTCGATCATTTGTGAGAACAACTTTGATATTTCAACTTTCAATGTTGCATGTTTAATTTGAATGACCATCGTTAATACCATCTTCGGTCGTTTTTTTTCCACTGCTGGATAAAGGCCTACCCAAGTGCCTCCTACTGGATTTTTCTGGAAATTAATTTTATTTTATTTATTTATTCGTATTTTAATTTGTTTAAAGGTGATAAATAATTTAGGTTAGACTATGCCTCTATCACTAGAAGAGTCTGTGAAGAGACAGACATAGTTAACAATGATTTGTAGAACTTAGTCCTTTAAAAATTATAACACATAAATTTCCATCTTGTTTTTCCAACCCACTGTCATTTTAAGTTCAATAAAATAAGTGGTTATGCTCCCGAATTCGGCATATTTCATAGTCATTCAAGTCTTGGTTTGCTAATTTTTTAAATTTTTAATTATACTTATTTGTTCTTTTTGCATACATTAATATAATTTAACATTTAAAAAAAGGAAACAATTTATTCTACTATCTCTCTGAGAGTTAGACACTCGCGTATAGAGAAGAAGTATTATAGGTATAAAATATAAATATGCATTTATCTAAGTAACACAAAATAGGATTGAATGTATAGCAATGATTTTATACAAAGAAATATAATATTAGTAAGAAGAAGTAGTAAATTCTGTTAAATTCTGTTTTTTTTTTTGATAATGTTTGGGGTGAATGTTGCAATTCGTTGTGAAACTGACATTTTCAAACCGTTTGTCTAGTAGGTGTTTGTATACATGGTTTTTGGTTTCAATTTTAAATTTATTGTGATTGTAAGGGGGCGATTATTAAAGAATTGAATAAAAGTAAAACTAAAATCCCTTATATCGAAGAATTATAGACGTAAGTTCTATAAATTCCAGTCCAGGCGCTGGAACTCGATTGCACACCCATTCTGGTAATTAGCTTGTTACACCTTGTCTCGTATAATACTTTTCCCTAGACTTTTTTTTAAAACAAGATTTAATGTGCGTACGCCTATAAATATATTTTCGCTATTCTCCATTATCTGATTGGGTGCGGTCGTGTTTTAAATTAGACATATTTTTCGGACGCGATTTAGCTTTAAACCGAAGTTATTTCTCCCCTCTGGCTAAGAGATCGGGTTCTACAGACATTACGGCGTATCGAGTCGGACAGAGAGATATCGCTGAAATACCAGTCGTGGATGTAATGGATATTTCACGAACATTATCTAGTTAATTTTATGTTCGTTTATGGTTCTCGGAAAACATTTGTTTCGCTTATCCGAGCAGGCAAGGCCGGGCTCTGTAAAATTGTGGAAATTACCTGCGTAATGCGTCCCGCGTACAAAATACAATTTCAGATAAAAAGGGACATCGGTAAAGTTTTCAGTCATAATGGCTTGATTACCATAGTGGCATATAGTGTACTATACTGACTAGACGTTCGGGTTTATTTGGTGCAATTTCGATTCGAAATTTGCAATAAATATACTGATTTTAATCATATTTTACGCATAAATAATTGGTATTTCATTTTATATAGTTTATTTAGAGAGTGGTTCATCCATCCACCCAGGGAAGCGGCCATCAAGGGTACTTTTAACATCTTAATTTTAAATTCAAAATAATTGTGCAGTACCGTTGAGAATCATCTGTATTAGAGTATATAATGGCAGCGAGAATTCGTATCCTTAAATAATAAGTTAAAAAATAAAACAACATCTATTCAATAAAACGCTAAAAGTATTAAATGTACTTTAACTAACCATTTATGTGCCTGACACTAACCCAAATGTTTTGCAAACAAATAATTGTACGTAAATGCTATAAAAATACATATGTAACAATGTCTCGCGGCTGAAATATATATTATTATCTATATAACAATATTTTGTACCAAACTATATTTTTCTTTGCAAGATGAGACATATGGTCAACACTGGAATATTGAAGGCTTATGATGATTCGTGTGGATTCAAAGCGTTTCGAACATTCATTCTTAAATTTTTTTTTTGATTTCTTTTATTTGTTATGATTTCGTTAGGTACAATATATTCTCAATGAGTTATGAGAAAACTCATTTCGGGAAGGGCAACATTTTTCATACGTATTATTACATAGAGCAGGGTGCAGGAATACAAAATGAATACAAAAACATAATAATGTATAGACACTGTGTACAGAGTATTCTAATATGAGAGAGCTTCACAGGTTTACAAAACTGTTGAGAAAGTATTCTTTAGGAGCTTTAGCCAGTATTTTTTTTTCTTTATTAGACACGTGAATTTACTCGGTAATGCGTTGTATTGCGTATATGCTATATATTGTAAGGAGTTATTCCGTATTTTGTTTTGTGAGTTGATGACGATTTGTGTATTTTGATTTGTGTTCTTGTTTTGTGCTGGTGTGAGTTGGAATTAAACGTTGGTTTGGTATTGGTGTGTGACGAGTGTTGAATTATTGGTAGTATGGCAATTATGATATTATACCTACAGGGTGTAACAGAGCTAGTTCACAAAACTTTACAGGTGGTTTCCTGCTTTGATAATGAGTCGAAAATGTTCAAGCAATCATGACCTAATCAATGGTTATGGAGTTATGCAATATTAAAGTTTGCATTTTTTTCCCAATATTTTTGACTTATTTTTTACTAAACATTGAAGTATCATTATAGTAACTTATATCGATTTCGAAAAATTTCCTCGTTTTAATAAATGTTAAAAAAATAATAAAAACCTTGAAAATTTTCCAATTGTAAGGTTTTTATCATTTTATTTGACTTGTATTAAAGTGAATGAATATTTCATATTAGATATTAGTTGCTGTAATGATAGTCCAACGTTTTGTAAAAAAATAAGTCAGAAATATTGAAAAAATACTTTGATGTCGCATATTTCCTTAACTATTGATATTATGCCATGATCATTTTCGACTCTTAATCAAGGCAGTAATTTACCTGTAAAGTATTGTAGACTAGCTCTGTTACACCCTGTATTTTTGCACTATCGCAAAGGAAGTATTTTGTGTCTGTGAATATATTATTATCTTTGACATGTGTATCTTATGGTAGTTGGTATAGAAAATATCGCAAAAGGGTGTAATGTAGTCACACCCATTTCAAATAGCTTCGAAAGTATTTTTAAAATTATCTCCATATAATTTAAAGTTAAAAAGTCTATCGAAAATTCCGACAGCGGCCCGCATCCAATGTTTGGCCCAATTTGAACTGTTTTAATGCGAGCGGTTTAGTTCCCCCTAAAGCAGACAATGGAGGTAGCACAATATTCTGTTAGTCGTGCTTAATTAATTTTTGGCGCTAATGATGTTTGAATATTAATTACGCGCGTTGAAGGCAATCAAAACAGTTATATCTGCAATTAACTGGGTTATTTTATCGGTTCCCTCGCACAAGAAAAAAAATTGTGCCAACTTTTGTTTGTTCTTTTCCCAATATCTTTTGACAGTGTCAAATTAGATTATGAATTAAATTATTTAATAAAAACAGTCTTTCATCGTATTATAGTACAACCATAAACTGGAATTATTCCCAATATATTGCATTAGCTAAGATTAATCGAATTAACGGGTTTATAGATTTTTATTTTAGAACAGTATTTATTAATGGAATCGGCGTTAACACATAATGTTTCGTGCCGCGAAATGATTTTGATTGGTTGAAACTGACATCCGAGTTTTGAAAAATCCGCCCAGTGACAGTTGGAAATCGTGTGTGCCGGGATTCGACGAATTGGAGATTGAACCCGCACTCGACATACCAGGAAAAAGCTGTAAGTACAATTTGTCAGCTGTGGACGTAGTGAGCTTTGGCCTAGTGTGTATTTCGCGTGTCAGGGGATCAACATTATCGGCGGAGATTGGGAAGGAAAATATTTCTTTCCTTATTCCGTCCATCGTCGCACATATAATAATTATGATGATCTTCAAAATAATAGGAAAAAAACTATTTTACTCTACTTGAGTTTAAAAATACGCATATTATGTACTATACTACTCGAGTTTTGAGAGTGACAGAACCTCTAATCGAATGAAGTGCGTACTTACGAAGTATTAAACTACCCACATTCAAATATAGAATGCACGGTTTAGATGGAAATTGTAACTGTAATTAATACTGGCACTAACAAAAGGAGCCAGAATTACCGATGTAAGGTGAAAAGGTGGTTATAACGGGAATATTGAGAGAAGTGTAGAAGTGTTGGTGAATGTCAAGCAATCTAATACCCGAGTTCAAATTCCTTTTTATTTCTAATCTTTTGAAATTAATATTTTTATTACATTTACACTCGATAGGATGGAGAAGTTAAATGGTGTATGAATGAATAAAAAATAATGAATAATAGTATGATTAACAAAAAAAAAAGCTTTGTATAAACCACTTATTGTTGTTGAATTATTTATCAATCATTCATTTTCAATTATTTTGGGATCATTGGCTCCGAAACGTGTTGATAATTCAACAGATAAGTGGTTTATACGAAGTGTTTTCTTGTTAATTATATAAATAATATAACCACAAAGTAATTTTGCAGTTATTGAAAAATAATTAGTAGTTATTTACATATTTCTCTACGCGGACATTTAGGATGAAATGAAGCCAACTTAAAATGCCATAAAATAATTGTCTACTCCCAACAAAATGGCAAATAATGTATAATTTACATTTTTCATATTTATTATTAACTTTACTAATTTAAATATAGTAATTTCATTTCAGTAACTTCGTGTAACGTCCGTAAATTAAACCGCCGGAGATGGGGCTTGAACCCCGGGCCAGCAAACTCGAACCGGCCGCAACTTAACGATGTTGCTACCGCCGAGCCTGCCTGACCCGTCATAAATACAGTGCTTATACGACCATTTTAATATAATGTTCCGTGATTTTTCACGGGTATATGGCTAGTAGTCTAATATGTAACTACTATGGTGAAAGCGGACAGTGGTTGTGATCGCTTTTTCTCGTCTAGTTTCTACATGTCTATTAAATGCGACCAGATGGTATCGAAATATCGAAAATGTATAAATTGTTCTTGGACGAGTGATGCATGGCCCCGACTGTGGCCGGCAATCTAGTTTGATCGCCAGTAAACAAGATCCAATCACAATCAAAGGATAATAATTTTAAAATGCTGACGCGTACAAGTCGGCTTTTACTCGACACTCTGACGTCACGAGATGCAGTTCCTAGAAAATGGATCGCATTTTGGCCAGCAGCCTAATAGAGTTCGTGAAAGTAATGTTCCCCGAATATATTCGTCCTTGTGAATTTTCCATTTAGTTACAGAAAAACCTCGTTCTTCGCGTTTAATTCAGCTTGCAATTATTGTTCGAAAAAAATTGGTAAACGAAATGGACAATTGGATTAAATCTTATAAATCTCCCTTAGTTATGTTATATCGGAAGATTTCTATTTATTGAATAACTAAACTTTTTTAAATATAGGAAAAATGATGCTTAAACAAAGGTTAACAACACCTACATTAAACTACGTGATTATTATATTATCGCTAATTGAATTTAATTCATTAAGAGTTTCAGAATCTCTCTAAACTCCAGTAGAAGGTATAGCTATAAGCTGTCAAAAATGACCTTAATTTATTATATATATTTCGTCCACCAGTTAAGGCTGTGAGAACAGCGCCATCTAGAGTAACGTAGCGTCTTGATAACGTTAGTGATGGACATTATTAAATAGAGAGTTATGCTTTTTTCCTCATTATTATATTATACCTAATTACTATTTGAGCCATCTGGTAGCGTTATTGACGGATATTGTTACACAGAGAATTGTATATTATGATTAATGATTAACAACACTGATGACATAATATGCGATATAGCATGGATGCACTTATTAGTTTTCACTTTCATTAAATTGAAATATGAAAAAAAATATAATTCAGAGTATTTTATTTAAAAAGCATAAAGTCAATGCATTCATTTTATTTAAAAACAATTTTGAAATCATGCTAATTTTGAAAACGGAATAAGATCAGCTTTTGGATAAGAATTTATGGACGGATACTCGACATTATTATGATTTGTGGGTGGGGGATTCACGTAAATATAACATAGTTTATGTTTTCACCCAATTTATTGATCACCATCAATCATAATAATTTCGTTGTCTATCCGTCTATCCCCGTAACTTCGTGTAACTTCCGTAATTTCGTTTGAATGGGACCCGTACCCCGGGCCGGCAAACCGGAAGGCGGCAACGATAGCGATGTTGTTACCGCTGAGCTTGCGTTACACCTCGAAAATACAGTAGATACATAAAAGACTTTGCAAAGACGTGGACCATTTCATGTTCCGCCTAGCATACTCGCCAGGGTTTAAGATAGTATCTTTAACTGCCGGCAGGGGGAGTCGTTATTTCTATTTCACGGGTGTCGGCTATAAATAAGTAAATACTTAATCATTAGGAATCGGCATGTAAAAGTACCGTCATTTTTGACGGGTTAAAGCTAGTATATCCAATAACATACATATGCAGTTAACATTTTCATTTCAATATGTAATTTTTGACAGCTGACGATTGCTTTGTCCATATTTTGGTGCAACTTTCCACAATCGAATTTTCACCAAATAAAATTTCCTTTGCGCACTCGAAGTGATGGAACGCTCGCTCCAGTGAGTGCGAGGAGTGAGAGACGATAGATGCGTTTATAGATTAATCAGCCATGCAGAGCGGAAAAGAATATCAATGCGGTGACGTGCTCGCAGATTTAAAGCTCTCGTCAGCACGAAGCCGCGCGTCTTGTTGGTTTCGCTACGTGCTGGGCGCGCGCCCGGCCGCCGTCTGTAGAGAACGTTGGCCAGCTCCGGTGGAAGAAATGGCGAGGAATGCAGGCGGGCGGGGCTGGCGCGTTAATGAACTTCTCTCCGCGCGGCGCGGCCGGTGTTTACGTCTGCTCCGGCTAATGGGTCATGAAATCTAAACACGTTTATCGGCCGAGAACTTTCGATTCTCGAAACTTGCATTGTGTTCTTAGGTTTGTGGGCCTGTTTCCTTGGTGTTATTTTAATTTCAGGTAATGTCAACTTTTTCCATTTGTTGATTGTTTATTCAGTCTTCATCTTATGGTGCTATCTCATATCGGAGGAGCGATCATTCTGGCGATTACGATTTTATTTACCGCCGCATGGAACAACTCAGTTGAGATAAACTTATACCAGTCCCTCAAGTTACGCAACCATGAGATGTGGCGTCTTCCTTCATTTTTCCCTGGATGATGAGTTGGTTTAGACCCTTCATACAATGTTTACTGAGGCTAATTGTTAACTTTTTGATCATTTCTGTAATTACTTTCTTCTCGCTGCAATCTTTGTATATCATTACGTGAATTGTTAATTTTTTACGTTTTCTGCAAACCGTTCTTGTCTTGCGCGACGTCCCTAGTTAGAATCTTTAATAGATGAAATAATGGTACTCCACATCTGGCCATGGAAAAAAAATACTTTACGACAGTGTGTTAACTTGTTTGGGGAAATTTCATTCAACGAGGAAATTGCATCCACCGAACAAATAGCACGCCTTTTTTGCAACCGACGAATTGGCGCAGGTGTGATGTTCATTTCTCTCGTGAGAAGGCAGGCCTTACAACACTGGAGCGTGGATGAAGGTGTCGGAGGAGCAGCTCAGTTCCGTGCTGGCTTGCCCGTTAGGCCGATGAATGGGACCTGATCACATGACGCTCAGCCCGGAGCGGACCATGACACGTCGTTATAATTCAAAGCTGAAAGTCCCAGCAGGTCTCGGGCTGCTGCAGATAATTTGCGTTGCTTGTGATTCTCGCTCGCAGGGATGCCGACCAAGTATTGGCAACCGGGTGAAAAAAGTTTTCTTTAGAATCGATCTTCTTAAGAATCGTATTTGCAATATCGAATCGATTGTATTTTATTTGAATTAAAGAGAAAATATTTCTGAAATAAAATAAACGAGGCAGGTTTTGCTTGACATTTTGTACAATTAGTATCTTAATATGTGTATTTGAATAAGTTATTTTAAAATTGTGCTTCATTAGGCGTGTTTAGGAATTTTAAGAAATTCTCGCGCATTATGCGATGGAAGTTTTCACATAATTAAGTTAATTAAAACAAATCTGTTTTAACTTTATTACTGCCATGTGGCGAAATCTTCCCGATGTTTTTTACTCTAGGTATCTGCGAAGCTCGATGTCCGTCTCTTTGGTGACGTAGAACGGGGATCAGTAATCTGCGGATATCTCTTTAGTAGTCAGTTCTTGCGGCTGGTTCATTTCGCGCTTTTGCACATTCAAATAGTTCTGCATTTCGTTATACTCTGGCGATTAAGTTGTGAGAAGTGATGTTCCGTAAGTAAGTATGCCAAAAAATATAAATTCTTACTCGCGTACAAAAGTAAACGCATCCAATACATTTTTAAAATTAACCTCATGTGATTCACAAATTGTGGATAACTTAATGTTTGTTTACGTTTAAGGGCTTTCTGTTTGATTGAATTCATTAATTTCAAACCTGTCAAACTTAAAACGACCGCATTAAAATGTTATACAGTAACTGTCAAGATACTTATTTTAGAATACGGCCAAATATCTGTCTGGCTCGTTATTTCTACAATTAAATGTATAAAAGTTGCCATGGGCATCGTATATTAAAAATATATAATTGTATTAGTAATTAACTGTCATAGGCATGATGACAGTATATATAATTTGTGAAATAAGTGATTTTAGAGAAGAATATACTTTGAAAGGATTCTAAAAAATTATCTGGTTTTAATAAGATAAATTATAAATGTACATTAATAAGATTTTCAATAAAATAAAAGTATAAAATTGTGCAATTCGCCATTTCAACTGAAACACCGGTCTGAGCGAATGACGTCACGCCTCAGTACCCTTCACCGTGTCTTTGAACCGTTGCCATAGACACAAAGCAATGTTTACCGAGGCTTGACGTCACGTAGACGAAATTACAGCTAAAATGCAATTATTTGCGAAAAAACTTAGTTTATTACTGAAATAATGTTATTTTCGGTAATAGTAGACGTGTGCCTACAATATAGAATGTTATTTCAAAATCTATCATCATGCCTATTGTGATTACTTGTATATTATAATTTAATGTACCTACATACGTATACGGAAATAAATAAAAATAATTAATATGTATATTTATTTCAATATAATACTTTTGGAAAATAAACTTTAATTTTTTGCCGACCCTGCTTTCGACGCCGATAGCGCGCGTAACTATATTAAAAAATGTCTTCTATTGGAATCACTTTCCATATCAGATCGGAATCAGCGGGTAACACAATAGCCTCGAGGTACCCCATGCAAATTCCACGCCGCGCCGTGAGTCACGCTCCGCGCTCTGTTTCACCCACCGGGCGCCGCAGTGGCACTTCTTGCGGCTCTCTTGGCTGCAGCGGTCATAACAGAAGGAGGTACCGGTGCCAGAGGTGAAGGGTAGAGTCGGCTGCTTTCTGACCGTAACTATTTATAGACGTCTCAAAGAGACGAAGCTATATTTTTACTCCCTTTATATTAACTCGTGGCGTCTGTCTGTTTGACGCAAAAACTTTGGATCGATTTTTAACCCTTTTCCCGTGATCCGATCGAGCTGAAACTTGGCAAGTAGACTCGCGGCGACGATCAAAAAGATCTATCAAATTTTCTTTAAAAAAAATAATAATTATAGTTCAACTTACTAAGTTGTATGAAGAGACTGCGACGCATCTGGTTGTCACTAAACCTGATTATAGTATAATTTTGGATTTTTGGAAAATTTTTATTACTCCCTTTCGTAGCGTCGCCCGACCGAAGCCCAGCGCGTAGGTTTCACTAGTAAATGAGAAAGGGAGTATAATAAAAACTTGTTTTTTATGGGTTGGTTTTTTATATGGGAAAATAGGCATGGAAAGTAGTAAGGTTTTGGGTGTTTATACGGCTTGCGACCTAACGTAGACTACCACATTTATCAAATTTTTGGAAGTTGTGTAGGGAAAAGATTAATAACCTCGCAAGACTATACACCTACTTTGATTATGAATCGAAAATGTTATTACTATCGTGTCGTGACTTTGGGATTCTTCCAATAAAAGAGGTTGTCGGTTACTCTTGGTTTATTGGTGGCAACAATACGTTAACAGAGGTTACAATGAACAACAGCGGTCTGTCTCGATATAATGGTATAAAAAGCCTAGAGACGACATGCACGCGACCTTATAAAGTATTTGCTCTCCCTTTCATGCTCCATCCCTTTCATGCTTCGAGACATACGTCCCTCAGATCTATTACAGTTATGGAGTTACGCAATCTTATTTAATATACATATCGATTTCTTTCTTCTTGAAATGACTCGAATATTAATTAAATAATTTATAAAATATTTCTACACATTGAATAATATATATTTAAATGTATTTTAAAATGATTTCGTTTCTGTAACACTTTTTCATAGGATTTCGTTATTTTTAGAAATTGGCAACGGCAACGGGCGCACTGGATACGTCGTTATTGCGGCATTTATAATATTGATGACAATTTGATACGACAGTCTAGCGGGAGAGTGACTTGGCTAAAACCGTGACGCCGAAAATTTAAATAAATGCGTACGTTGAATTCTTCTTATTTTTGTCGAAGAAAGTATTTCCTTCGCATCTCAAAAATGATGAAAGTGGAAAGGCTCAAGTCGTATCATTAAGTTTTATTTGCTGTCGTGCCTTTAAGTTTAAAATAAACATTAATATCATTAACTTAATGATGCGGAGATAAGCAGTGGCGCCGCTGGTCTCCTCGGCTCTCTGCTTACCGAGTAAATCCGCGCGCAAGGGCCCATAAACAATGTCACATTTCAACAATAAACAATTTTAAGATTTGCATTTCGTACAGCGGATAAATCAACTACCTTATATTACAAATTACAATATACATTATAGGGTTATTTGTAAAACATTAATAACCCCGCAGGACTATACTCCTGCCTTGATTATGAGTCGAAAATGTTCAAGCTATCATGACCTCATATCAATAGTTATGGAGATATGCGACATCAAAATTTGCATTTTTTTTTCAATATTTCCGACTTATTTTTTGAAAAACGTTGGACTATCGTTATAGTAACTAATATCAATTACGAAAAATTCATTCAATTCAATACAAGTTAAATAAAATTATTAAAACTCTAAAAAACTCCAATTGGAATGTTTTCTAATTAGAATTCGAAGGTTTTTATTTTTTTATCTGACTTTTATTAAAGGGAATGAATTTTTCATACTCGATATAAGTTACTGTAATGATAGTCCAACGTTTTACAAAAGATAACTCATAAATATTGAAAAAAAATGCAAACTTTGATGTCGCATATCTCCTTAACTATGATATTAGCTCATAATAGCTTGAACATTTTCGACTCATAACCAAAGCAGGAATATAGTCTTGCGAGATTATTAATGTTTTCCAAATAACCCTATATATAAAATAGTTTTAGAAAATATATTGGTTGTTGTGAAGACATAAGTTGTGTTTTTTTTTTGTATGATGAATACAAGAGGACAACCGATTAATCAGTATTTTTTTTATTCACAACAGCTTGCTAACGTTCTTCAAGTTTCTCGATGCCTCTGCGATAAAACCAGCATGCGAACAGAAGGAGGTATCGAAAGTACTCGTATTTGCCTACTTAACATTCCATTTTGAAGGTCTTTAATTAAATAAAATAATAAATATAACATAAAAGCAAACACAATACTTTATAGAGCAGGAAATGTTCTTTCGAATGACGATGCTTTTAGAAAATTTGATTTACTTTTGGCGCGCATTTTAAAATTTGAAAAATAACCAGCTAATGTCAAAATAAATATCCTATCGTCGAAAGATGCCAAAATAAAAAAATTCTCAGATTTAATTTATTTATAAAATCAACTAAAATATTCAATTCAACTCAATTCAATTTAATTTATTTAATAATATGTACATTACAAACTAAGTGTTCAAGGCATACATATTATGGAAGTATATATCAAAATAAAAATATTTAATAAATTAAAAATAACATAAAATCTGGTTAAAGGTGTAGGAGAATCCCGCTTCGGAAAAACCGGAAATATTGTAAAATAGCAAAATAATTTACTTCATTTGTGCTATAATCAAACACACAATTAAGAGGCCATCATACCTCGCAAGTTGGCATTAGTTGACAATATTCCCGCTTAAAGGCAAAGTCAATGTCAATGGTGTCGCAAAAAATGTGTATATTTTTTTAAGAGAATGCATGTCTCGAAATATAATATAATGTTTCTTCCGGTCATATAAACGGAAAAGAAATACACAAATTTTAAAGCCTGACTTTTCAATTGCGTAATGCTACGTGCGTGAACCCTTTTTACATGAACGCAAGTTTTGCAAATTCGGTAACTCCCTCGAAACATTTTATGAAAACATGTCAATTTAGGGATGTGCTGTTATTTTTTACTTGGCGTGAAATTTTTTATGTTGTTGCTTGAAGATTTTTGGCTCATTAATTAGAAAGGAATCTATCTACCTGCAAACAACATCCTGTATAATAAAAAATACATTTATTATGTACAAAAATTGATTTCGGAATTGTGACGATTGTAAACGTTATTTTTAGAAATATCCTTCTTTTTATTATTGTAACGTATCTGAGTGATAAATGAGAGTGACAGATGGCATGGAAAAAGAGAGAGAGAATGCATAAAGCGAGAGGCGCCATTTTGCGGTCTCTCTCATTACGTAGCCACCGCGACGCGAACATTACACCTATTGTACTATAACCGAACTATTGTCACTTGTCAACCAATAAAATAACTGGAAGCCTACAGCGAGTTTCATTGGTATTCCGAGCATCAAGGTTCTTCTGCACAAACACACACGAGAAAAAACATTACAATAATTATTAATAACTCGATAACTGTCTTTCTCAACTTGTTGGTAATTAAAAATGCTTGTGGTGGTTATCTGGAAGAAAATACAGCTCAGGAAAGGGACGCTTAAACGACCAGAACGGGTCTTAAGTACCTGCAAGTATTTGACTGCTTTATCTTTCGACTGGCAACCATGTAATTAAATTGTGTTTGGCTTGTCTCATTTGTCTTTGAGCAAATCGCATTTGTGTGTATTAATCGTACGAGCTTTCCATTCAGTTGAGTTGAAATTAATTAGTTAGTTACAAAGTTCGTCGGCAATGTCTTCGTAATGTACTACAAATTCGGATGCGGAGTCGTGCAGTAGGAACAGAGACGCGGATGTTCATTACCTCGCCTAATGGCGCTCGTTACAGATGACGGATTGTGAATGTTGTTAAGATAAACAGTTTACGAAAAAGATGTATTAAACTTTCGTTTTGATTTCAGTTAGAAACACACACGTACTACTCAAACAATTGATACCGTAAGCACGATCTCAAATCCGGGCTAATCGTATTTTTTTGACATATTATTTTATCATATGTCGTGAGCATATTGGGAAAAATGTACGTATATTCTGAGAACATAGTTACTGGAATTTGTCTCCAGAGATTTATTAATTTAAATAAGTTATAGAAGTCTCACAGAAACGAAGATTTTTATATGAGAAACGTGTACGGAAGTTTTTTTTTACGGCGGCCCAGGGATTATAACCTGCATGAGCTGGCTTAAGTGATCACTGTACACAATTCGACGTTCACCAATTCTATCGTAAGAATATCCACACAGGCCGCGAAAGGCCTGGCATGATCAGATTAACCAAATATTGGTGGATGGCGTGCCAGGACAGGCCAAAAGTGGTGTGCAAGATACGAGAATTTTTTATTCTAACTTCTTTTCCTAAGGTGTGAATGTAAAGTTATGTTATTTTATGTATTAGGTTACGTTAGATTAAACTGTGGTATGCCGCTTGTTTTGAACACTAATCTTTCACTTTCAGTGTTGAAAAAACTACTTTTCAGTGTTGGAAACGTGAAATTTTTGGCGGGTTAGACGTGTGTAAGTGTAGGTGATCTGATGAGAAAATACCTAACCGTCTAAAGACATCTTCACGTGTCGGCACTTGAAGTATATCGTGTGAGTATGTGTGATGATTAAGCAGGGGCTGGATGAATAGTAGATGGATACAGGGCGTAAATTATATTCTCGATCAACAGTGGTATTTATTTGGTAACAATTTACAGATGTGGCGTGGAGTACAGAAATATTGCTTGCCTTAGCTACTGCGGTCGGCGACAGAGTGAATGTACCTAATGGCGGCTGGACCTCGGTTAGCCGCCTCGAGCCCTTGACTGATGGGTGCCGACTAGAGAGGTGGCGGCTCTGGACCACAACGACTCGTTAATTAATAATTCATACTTTTTAATATTGTCAAGGGACGTGGCTTTGGGAGGCAAATGAAAATACCGGAAATTAATTAATTTTAATTTATTACCAAAGAAAGTCTCTGAACACGACTTAAATTGTAGCACCGTTCGTAGTTTTACAATCGTTAAATGTCTCCCGAATATTTCACACACTTATTATTGAACTGTTCCTTATTTCGCACTAATTAACGATGTCTCTATTGCTTAGATCACTTCTGGTAAACTCCGTTCAATGTTTCGCAGGCAGAAACTTCTCGTCCCGGTATTCTCCCTTTATTCCGCTGGTATCATTAGCAGTCGCACTGAGTTTGCTCGCTTACTAATATTGCGTTTGTAATATCACGAATCACTGGTCACACTATTTTGCGCTACGGATGTTGTCGTCACGAACTGAACTGCTTGAGCCCGCGTCGCGTGACTCCTTGTATAGCTAAATTCCTACAAAAGGTGTATTCTAGAGGTAACGAGAAGCCTGTGGAAAGTTCTAGACTTTTCCATTAAGCGTTTTAGGGCGTCGTGGAATCTTCTAGAAAGACAACGCGGTCACGCTTCACTGACTCTTGAGTCGCGTGCGTAATATTCGGTTATGCATCATTGACCGCTGTTGCTACGTACAGATAGATAATTTCGTGCCATTTTGTCCTATCCGACGGTGAATGGCGACATCGAGACCCTATGGTTGATGAGAAAGTGCATCTGGCTCCGGGTATCCAATTCCTCAGTAAATAGCCGGGTTCGCAAGTACACATCCGCCTGGGCTCTTGAAACACGAGCTGGACTTGAACACATCGACAATGCTACGCGGGCAATGGACGCTGCGTACAGGCGTAGTGGCTAACCCGCTGACCCGCTGATTTAAATCGCCAGCGGGTAAAATATTAGCGCCTTTATTTGTTTATGGTCTTTATGGGTGCCGCCCGCGGGCTGCAATGACACTTTTGCGCGTATTACAATGTTTATGTCGGATCGCGCGCCCCTGGGACGACGGCGGTCAACTGGACGGCTGACACGTATCATTTATATACGGGTGTTTCAAAATGATGGACCTAATTTTAAAGCATATTTCAGTACATCAGCGTTAGACAAAACTCCAGATTGCAATTACTTGTTTTAATGCTAATAAACTAGTGGAGGTCCAACATTACAATTCATGTCTGTGATACAAAATATTGACGTGCCCATTTTAATTTGAAATGGTTTATATGACATTTTTATGACAATTATTGATGAATCTCTAATACGTCATATTTCCTTCAATAAACGTTGTGATATTAATTTCAATATATATTAATAGTATATATTGGAAGACCTCAACGTTACGTTTGGGCCGACGATATAACCGCTATGGTGGGGGGGGGAGAAATGGCTACAACCAGCAAACAACAAGGAAGGATGAAAGGGTATGAAAGAGACCTATATCTAGCAGTGGAGAGATGAAGGCTGAAGAAGAAAAAGAGAAGAGGAAGTATGTATATTGAAACTAATTAGACCATGTAGATTCGCGATTCTTTCCCAAGGTTTCATCTAAAATTTCAAAATGTAAATATTTGCAGCATCAACTTTGCGGTCAGACATTTTAACAAAATGTTATTTATACTAGTATATAATCACTAAAAAGTAGTTTTTTGTCTACCGGTTTCGAAACGTAACCTATCTCTTCGTCAAGACAACCACTACGCTGGCATGTAAATATAACCACAAACCACACCCATAGTATTATTTACACACAAACACGTTCACAAAATACTCTTCATTAAATGTAAATTAATCACGTCATATAATATGATATAGTGGCATAAATAAATACGTCCCATCTAATTTTGAGTGTTGGTGTAGTAATAAAACGACTGTCGTAAATCTACGTCTTGTCTATTTTTGAGTATTGGGGTAGTAATAAGACGGACTGTCATAAATACGTCTTGTCTATTTTTGAGTGTTGAGATACTACTCATGTTATTTTCAGAACACGGCCGATTGTTTGTTTACTCAGGGCTCTGTGCACCAAAGTGGATATCGTAATTCAGTATTTGTCTGTGTAACTAATGTTCCGCGGATGTCGGCGGCTTTAAATTGTACACTTTATTGGCCTGCAGAGCGCCGGACCACAAGCTACGCTGACCTTTGTGCAACTTAACCTTTTCAACGTCCAAAGAATTTCATTGAATACGCTGAAATCGCCCCAGACCCATGCACAATGCACACATTGCACATGTTACAAGTAAAAGTGCAAAAATTAGTCTGATGGCGATAGTGTAGAATTAAATTTGATGCATTTTTGTTTGTGAATATTTTTCAGATCGTACACAGTCCCGCCTAACAGATTATAAGATTTTATGAAAAACATTGGAATTAATCGTTTCAACCGAGAAAAAGTAATCTGTAAAAAATATATAAATTCAAACGAATCCTCAACACGTGGAAACAAAATTTCTCCTCGTGTTCTTTAAAGGCGCATTTCTTCCTTATTGAAAAATATAAAAAAATGGAAGAAAATATTTGGCATTTTCTCTTTTTTTTATTAGCTAAATAAAAAATGCAAAGTCTCATGTCTCGTGATTGAAATGACATTGCGAGCTAAATATAGTCGCGTTGGCTTAGAAATTCCAGACAGAATCAGAATCATATAATCTCTTTCAGAAAAATAGATTTTCTTAAAAAAAATAATATTGATTTACAGGCGTATTCTAGTGTATATATTAAATATTCGGAAGAGTATCATAGGTATATACGATTATATTAAAAAGTATAGGTATTGCTTAATACTCAACATTAAAAATATAGAGGTATCATTATCAGCTGCGATATCTATGAATAAGAAAGGAAGGACTACCGTCTATTCAGTTCCTTCAAATATATGGAAAGTTTCAATGTGGAACATATTATGATTTCAAAAATTTGATAATGCGTGCATGTTCTTACAATGGAATTGGTGAACTTTGCACTGTATAGAGTGATCACTTAAGCCAGCTCATACAGGTTATAAGCCCTAGGTCGTCGCAGAAAAGACTTCCATACACGTTTCTCGTATAAATAGCTTAATACTGGATTTTCAGGGTGGATACAGGCTCTGTATTATTCCGTTAAAATAAAAGAGCTTTTCGTGGTGACCTATTTTACAACAAAGTCAACGAAAAATGGTCGAGCGATGCGTTTTTTACGAATGCTGTCTTAACGTTAAGAGATATTTAAATACTTTTTATAGAGAAGATGTAGAACTCAAAAATTTCTATAAAAAAGTCCGCGACGACATATATCTATATGTTAATGTTAATACACAAATTGATAAAGTATGGCTAAAAGTTATTCAAAATCTACGCGTGCGAGGCGCGCAGGCACAGCTATTCATAAATAAATAGATTTTCCGCTTTATAATTAAAAAACGCTAATTGTATACATCTGCCATATATCATCAAAATGTATGCATGTACAAGTAAATGTTTAAATTTACTTGTACAGATTAAAGAAAAAGATTAAAATTGCATTTATTTCTCAATGTGTGTTTATTCGTTGAAAATCGGAGTATAGGTCTTTCCATATAAGCTTGCAATTGAGTTAGTGTGGGTACAGTGCGTTAACACAACGAAACAATGCACGTATTACGCACTGTACGAACACCAACTCAATTACAAGCATGTATGAAATATACGTATATGTATATACATTTACAATATCAGATGTGCCTACTGTAGCACACACATGCAAGAATATGAACAATGTAAAGAGGATAATATTTTGCGATGTCTGATTAATTTTTAAAATAATGTAGCTGCCGCCCCCGGCGCCTGCCGTTTAAACGGTCGATTAATCGGCGCCGTTATTCATATTTTTATTGTTGTTAATTGTATGGATTAAGGAACGGGACCCGGTCGATGCATTGACCCTGAGCGCGCCGACAGCAGAGGGCGGTTTGAAAAATTAGCCAAGTGTCAAACCGCTGGCGAGTCGCATGTTCGCACAAATGATACCGATACGTCAATTTCGCGCCGGGCTGAATTCGATACAGTTTTGTTCGGTGACACTATGATTAGTTTATAAGTGAATTATGCTATTTATTACCAGACACGTTTATTGACTTGGGTCCTTAGTCATTTGTGGGTCCGTAATTATTTATTTACTGGCCGTACATCCGTGAAAAATCACGGGACATAATAATATAATTACATTTTAAAGCTGAAAATTCATGAATAGAAAACTATTTGTTTTTTATATTGAATTTATTCACTTACACCTAAAACTACATATAGGTAATATAATAAAATAATAATTACCAAACTTAATAGAATAACTATTACTAAACTTGCGAAATTAGCTGTTTAGAGTAGCTTGTTGGTCTTGTGGTTAGGACATTCGCCTCGCGATCCAAAGGTCGCGGGTTCGAACCTCACTCCAGACTAGCAAGTTAGTCTTATTTTCGTAGCACAAGCGTTTAGTTTAGTTTGAAAATAGTAAGAATATTGATGAGACACGTATTCCGTGTTTGCATCTCTATTAAAAAAAAGCTGTTTAGTCTCTTTGTTTAATCTCACTCTGTTCAAGCTCACTCTATAAAATCACTTTTTTCTTGTACTTTCTTGTATAGGCCTTTAATTTTTATTATCTCTATGTTTGCTGTGTTCACATTTAAGTTATGATAAGCATTTAAACTTATTGTGTATTATAATTGTATTACCTATATCATGTTATATGTTTTTCGTTGTTTGTGAACCATTCAATAAATAAATAATTAAATTAAATGTTAACACCATGTAATTTTGACCCTCGAGCTGCGCGTTGATTGCGTGTCACACTCTTATTGTCTCAAGTTGTTGAATAAAAAAAGTTCGAGTCTATGTAGGGATCGTCGAAATTGTTTGTCAACACTCGGGCAACGCCGGGTTTTCTGTCTGAAGTAAAATAATATAAGCAGAATTATATATCACATCATAAAAATAACATTTTAGTTTGCAGCATAAAAATATAATTAATAACTAACGATAACCAATTAACTAATGATAATTAATAATTATCTAGTCTATAATTAGTGGTTGTTGCTGTCATGCGCACAAGGTGAAAATGATTGAACTATTATGCCAATAATCATCGATTGTTTTCTGATAAATCTTTATTATTTTTTTAAAAATATATTTCTATTTAGACAAAGTGTTAAATTACTTTTCTTACTCGTAGCTAGTGAAAATGTCATTTGCATATTGACGTTTTTATAATTATTTCTGCTTACACAAAGTTACTTGTGTCCTAATGTATCAAAACATTACATTAACGTTAAACTTACGTAGAAGTAATTACGCTTGATTCCATGAAGCACAGTAATGGTTGTGACATGCTTTCGTATTATTATTTATTGCACAAAAATACTCTTCAAGTCCAAATGATCAGCATTGATTATGGCGATACCCAAAGAAAAATGTTTTATAATCATAAAGGCTTAACGAATAATGCAAATCTGAAGTAATCTAAATATTTCGCAACCGTAACGAAGAGTAAGCGCTTGTTCAGACACAGCGGGAACCGTGCCGTTTCAGAATCGCATGAGATCCGTGCGGGTCTCATTTACCTAGGTTTGTATGTGATCGTTCAGACACAACCGGGCGGTTAGTCAACCGCTGCGGTGCCCGCAACCCAACCGCTAGAAAATAGACCCGCGCGGCGCCCGCACGATCCTATTACTATGGGCCCTTACGAGAGCGTTCAGTCGCGTTGCGGGCACCGCACGGTTCCATGTCACAACAGGAGCACGCGTGGATTATATTTTCTTTTCTATGGTTATGGATCGCTTTGACACTGAATTTTTTATTGATGAAGTGGAGAAAAGACCTGTAATATGGTAGAAAAGACCTGTAATAGTGTGAGGATTACTCAAATATGCCAAGAACCAAGCTTGGCAGGAGTTGGTGGAGATGTTTGGAAATGGTGGAAAAAAAGAGTATTTTAGAGAAGTAGGTATTTATTCACCAAAAATGAACTGACAGAATGATATTTATGTGTCTTGCCATGGAACACGGCCGTCGTTAACAAAGTAATGAGCGAATATATGTCTGATATTCAAAGTTGGAGAACGGCATCAGAACTGTCAAACTGACGTTTATTTTCGCGCGCACAAATCGCTTATTAACCGCGGCTGTGTGAACAGATGACACAAATCGCGTGTTTTGAAACGCGATTCTGAAACTGAACGGTTCCCGCTGTGTCTGAACAAGCGCTAAGTCATCTGTAAATAATAGCTGCTTATCGTTTCGTATTATGATGCTTCATTACGATTTTGTAACAATATTATTAAGCAATTTACACTTAGGAAATGCCAAATAGTTATGCTCAGTTAAATAACAACTAAAGTGTATAATATTAGGTAAATAACTGATTTTAACCTTCAAGTTTAATTAAATAATACAACTTTAATGGAAGTAAGAGCCACTTGAGATTTGATTTTGGGCATTTTAGGCAACAAATTACAGGCTTATACGGGGTGTAACAAAGATTGTGATGGTCGACATAGAGATAGATTTAATAAATTTAGAAAATCTTAAAATAATAATATTCAAAAAAGCCAAGTATGGACATCAAAAATATATTTCTTCTGGTTTGAATCGTTTAAAAGTAAAAGCCTGATATATTTCTCAAGATTCTATGTATTACAAGAGGCTAACAAAATATTGAATATTCAGCTATACAAGTAATATTTCTTAGATCTTTATTATACCATAGATATAATTCTGTGTTAAATTAATATTGTTTGCCAATCCTAATAGACTCGATCTTGTGAGTAGGTGCGAACGAGCCTTTATTATTTATGAATAGGAACAGCAAGTCTCGCGTGTAGCGAGTGCTTTACCATTATCTTAACGAAACGGACCAATCACAGGCGCGCTTTGCCTTCGACGGGTTGAGCCGGAGGCGACCGTCCTGATGGCTGAATCCGGCCAATGGCGAGCGCCGGCGGTGAGGTCATCGCGCATAGGATGAGTCACTGCACTAGCGTGGATTTCAGAGGTATGGTGAAATCGTTACTATAAAAGGAGCGAACATGATGTACTCAAGCCCCTTCAGTTCGAGACCAGACTTGCGAGCGGGAGCGCTGCCCAACAGACTACCGACGGAGCCCTGAGTTCCAGAACATCATTTGCGGATGGAGTTGCTGCCCGGACGTATGGAGGAATCTACCAATCATGAGTACCAGAAGGAGGATTCCGCCACAAAGAGTAACAGCTAAGGATCATATTCATATTATCTATTACGGTTAATTATTTTCACTATCGAAATGTATTTATTTTGGGAATATTTGAGTTCGGAATAATTATGTGTAATTAAATATCACGATTGCTTGTGTGATATTGGTTCAAATCGTACAAGAATTCCGTTCCAAACGGGTGTATTTTTATGCAAAGCGAATTTCATACCGTTTATGCTAAAATTTGAATACACGGATTCCTATATGAATTACTTAGTAGCATTATAATAATTACTGTATTGCATAAGTATTGCGCAATCCGGTCTTCAGTTAACTCTTTATGATTTGAGTACCTCGGTACATCTAGCTTAACAAGTACCTTCAGAATGACGAGTAAAGGACAGAATGGGGAAATCTAACTAAAGATTGGGGATATCTGGTTTGTGTTAGCCTAGCTGGCTGAGGGGTGGATGATTGCCGGCACTTGGGCGTGGAACCCGCACAAGCCCCTGCAGGGCCCCTTAAAGGCGGGGTCCTCCTTGTTGCTCGGGGTCGTCAATAAACCGACCACCTAACCTCATCTGGCGCAAACTACTTAAACCAACAAAAGGTTCCCTTTGTCTTTGGAAGGATTTCCATGCTTGAATGCTGTAAAACCTTGATAGAAAACGTTAACTTCTATTTCGTCCTCTGTAAGAAAGACAGGGCCAGAATAAATATAAAAATCATTCACTCATATGGAATAGCTGGGATATTATAAATATGTTACTAACACTCTAACATTTGTCCAAAGTAAATGTTGCAAGATGCAGAATCGTGGGACGCCGCTCTGAAAAGGCATAATGAGATTGCACAATAATTTGTAACATCGCTGACTATGCCCGCAAAGGAGGCTAATGTCGTCATCAATTCGTACCAAAAGAGTACATGATTCTTCAAACACCGGCCTAAAAGAAAGGCGCCTCAAGACAACACACATCATCAGAAACTCGTACCAAAAGAGTACGGCCTTCTCAATTATAAGCCTAAAAGAGAGGCGTCACAGGATCACATCTCGTAAAGAAGAGATAGAGTCTCGGGATGCAGTAAGTTCCGGAGGAACAAGGGGGGCCGTTTAGTCACTTAGGAAGTCGGCCACCGGGTTTAGGCGGGCGCGGAGCCTCTACCCCTCTCAGCAGAGATGCTGAGGGTTTAAAAAACCAAAATTTAGCATTCAAAGAAACTATTATTTCATATAAACTCACGGGCTGTTGTAGAATCCTTTCGAACAAACCATCCCCGAGACCTTATCTACTTATTTATAAAGAAGTTTCGCTTCAAAAATGTCGTATTTCGTAAATAGCAAATATATGTATTATTTTCTCACGCAACTAATATGAACAGGTTCATACACGTCTAGGACGAAACCATTCAAGGTAAGAATTTGCTAATACAAAGTGTTTATAATTATTAATTTCAGTGTTATTTAATATGTGTGAATTTTTCCCTTTGCAACGTTCGAACAATTCTACTGGTTTGTCCTCAAATCGAAAATGTTTTATTTCTAATACATGAATTCTTTCTAGTGTACGTATTTTATTGTAACATAAATGTATAGATTATTAGGTTCGTTAGATGTTTATATTACGTAATATTATGCAATTGTTTCCACACTGCTCCTATAAAAGAATTTGAAGTTATTACGATACACAACGGGGTCCTTCATCCATTAGACGAATCATGTGCCAATTCAACGACGTATTACGAATAGTATATATTGTATTTATCGAGATTTAGTCGCATTTATTATTTCTAGTGAGGTTTTTAGTATTGGTTCCAGGCGCCATTATGAGGCGGAAATAGTTCATATTCATAGCCCGACTGCAATAGGTATTTTTGTCGCGTAAGAGGTAGCACTTTTAGAAATATAACTATGTTTTATGTTTAGTCCCTGACGGACAGGATGGTATAGCTGTGGCTATTTAGGTAATATACTTAGTAAATGCAAAGGGCATTAGGTATTTTCAATATAGTATGCGAACCCAAGATGTTAGAAATATTTTAGTTAATATTGCATTCAAAAGCGCAATTTTCACACAATAATTATTTCCAGTTAATAATATATATTTTAGTTAAATGTATAGTTAGCACAGGCAGAGTATTAATATTGTATAGAATACATTATTTATAATATTTCAAGAAGGTATAATATTTTATTCCGCGATCCTTTTATAGCTACAGCGTATCTGTCGACCTCAGCCGTTGCCACCCGAGCCATACAACTATTTTCACTAACATCATACGGCAAATGACTTTATTCATTGCAATGAAATTTATATTATTTAATATTATTTACCACGACGTATTTTTGACGGGTCACCCCCATAGGATTCATCACATTGTTAGCCTCGGCCAGGAGTTGGCAGATTAATTGAATGTAATAGCTAAAATTAAATATCAACTCGCGACGAGTAAGCATCGACATTTTAAATAAATTATTAATACAAAATTCTTCGTTAATACTTTAGGAAGACCCTCTATCTAACTGAATCATCATAGTGCTTACCGTGACCAGGAGAACGATTTATATTGAAATACAATAAAATGCTTAATAATATTAATTGAACATCATTTCGACATTAAATACAGTCCGCTCGATTTGGTTAGAAAGACCCCTCTATCTATCTGGTTCATCTCAGTGGTGCCGGTGACCAGACAGGGGCGTATTCGTTGGACTCATTTGCATAGTAATAAAATCATTTTGGTTTAGTTAATATTATAAATGAAAGAAAATATTTGATTATAAAAGCGGTTTTATTTAAACAATCGCGGACCACGGTCCGTGACATCAAAGAAAAAAGATTGAGCATTTATGTGAACCACGTACTGAGATTTGTAGACAAACGTGATACTAGGTATTAGAAATTTCTTTAGGTTGTTTGTCATATAGATAGTTGGCATTTTTTTATTTAATATTTTGTGAACGAAAATTATTGTAGTAATTTTGGTCCTTGTGATATATTAGTTCGATTTTGGAATGCCTGTTTCTTTGTAAAAGTATTGCTCCATTTTATAGAATATGTGATTTATTTCATATCTCATTCATTTTATGTGGTTTGAATTCAAATGATTCACATTTGAAAAATATTTTAATAATTGTTTGAATGCGATCTCACAAGTAAGCCACCGTCACAATCTAAAAAAGACCATCGGGATTTGCGGATCGCAGTATAACAAATATGTAGTTAGGATTCAAACGATTCACGTTTGAAAGGTTTTAATTATTGCATTTGTTTTCTCGCAAATGCGCCACTGTCACGGCCTGGGCCATCGGGATTTGCGATCGCAGTGTAACAAATATGTAGTTGAGATTCAAACGATTCACATTTGAATGGTTTTAATTATTGCGTTTGTGTTTGTGTTTCGCAAATATACCACCGAACACGGCCAAAGCCGCCGGGTTTGCGAGCGCTGTGTAATGGGAGAACACGCGCGACACGGCTCCCCATACAGAACCGTCCCAGGTCATGTTCCGCCCGACCGCGTGAGTTCGTGAATAGACCCGAGACGTTTGAGGGTTTAAGGTTTAACAAGTTCGACCTTCGCGCTCGGGCTAGTACGAAAAGACAGTTAGCTACGCCGAACGGATTCGCACGGCGCCCGAAATGCAAAAATATACAACTGTATTACGGGCAGATCACCGCGACAGATTTCAGCGCGCGCCACGGAGGGTTTATGATAGCTTAAAATTCGGTTTTAATTTAATTTCTTATATTAATATAAACTAATAATTAACCCACGCTAGATAAAATCTGTTCAGTGGCAAATATTTTCGCTTGCGAGTTATGCAATAGTAATTAATAATAATAGCGGAAAAATATAAAAGTAAAAATAAATATAAAAACCGGATAACAATTTAGTAGAAAATATAAACACGAGAATATATGAATCTAAAAGAAAAGAAGATATAAAAACGAAAACTTTTATGATATTAAAAAGGGTTTCTATATTTGAAAAAAAAAAGATCTTTAAATTCAGCTAAATTTTTACAGATAATAATTACACAAAAAATTAATTGATTATAGTATTCTCACAAATCTACTTATATTATTTGATAACTTTCACGTGCATGTTTCGGAGATACCTTTTTATCGTCAAGGTGTTATATTACAAATAGTCCTTAAAAAATAAAATGTCAATCTACAATGTTGCTGAATTAATTGAAAAAAAATAATAATTTCCTTTATTGATTTATTATGGTCCTTAATTATTTTAATTATCTAAATATGTTCTTAATTGTTATACACAGTTATATACGGTTCTAGTTATTCAAACTAATTATAATTTCTTTGTTGTATGCAGGATTGATGGACTTGTTCGTAATGTAAACACAGACGCGTATTGTTGCACGAAATAATTATTTGAGTTTCTTGTTTTGATCTAAAATTATTTTGATTTGAATTACAAGAATAAAATTACTTCCATTTTTATTTACAAGACGGCCTGGCATATGAATTAAAATGGTCATACTACCGCCATCTAGCGGAAATCAGAGGAAGTTTTGAGCCTTCGCCAGTGTTAATCTATAGGAAGCGGTAATAGAGAGCGCAATATATATATTCT